>JANHGC010000059.1:125872-136641 GCA_027560395.1 Boaedon fuliginosus | reverse complement strand
TCCTTCCTTCCTTCCTTCCTTCCTTCCTTCCTTCCTTCCTTCCTTCCTTCCTTCCTTCCTTCCTTCCTTCCTTCATCTATTTTCCAGACCAGAAAAGATTGGAAATATATTTTGATTGCAGTATAGCTACTGGGCACTACTTCAATATATGAATACAATATTTAACTAAATCTTATACTTTTATCTTACACATTGCGGTAATTTTCAGCTTTACCCAGGCAGAAGGAAATGGGTCACACAAATGTTTTCTTGCTAAAATACCTGCTATATCTTTGGATTCTAAGACATAGCAGTACTTCAGAACAGGCTTTGCAATATCTTTGAATATGCATCTGGAGCAGGAGGATGTGAATGCATGTGTAACACCTTTAGTAACTGGCATGTTCATTCAAAAGTGACAGGCAAACCTATGTTTACAATAAGCCTTGACTAACCATCCTTCTGGACTTTGACTTAAAAAGCTGCCAAGAAATCAACATTCTTTTCTCCCCCATGGGATATATTGCTGCAATGAGAACAAAAACCAACACAAACACAAAAACAATAGGTGCAAGCCCGGTTACTATGGCAACTTGCCTTTTAGACTGGACTGATCCCTTCTCTTGAATTCTGACTTTTGAGCTTTGTGAAGGTATTTTTGTCTTGCCACATTCTGCCCCTTCCTCAACAATTTACATAGGGCTTCAATCCCAACACATGATGTTGATGGATGCATAACACACCACCACCTTCATCACCATAGAAACATAGGCTTGGAGCAGTTTACTTGGATGGAAATGTAGAAGTCAGAAACTCCATTAAAGGACATGCAGAACAAACTTTCCCTCTACGTTCTGCTATGCTGTTGATTATGCAGAGAGGTTTGTTTGTGGGAGGGATGAGGGAAGAGCACCATATTCCCAGCAAGGTAATCCAAAGTGTAAAGAGCATCCCAGCTGTCTAGCTAAAGCAAGCAGGTACCTGTAATGGAGAGCCACAATATAGGAAGATGTTGGAAGTGGATTATTACTTTACTGAGACTGGCAAAAGCAGCAGTTTATACTGCGCAGGAGAAGGCAATGGTAATCCATCCTGAATTTTACCAAGAAAACCACATGGACAGGAAATACAAAATGATTGATTATATAGTTCTAGATGATGGACCCTTCCCCCACAGGTTGAATGCCACTCAACATGTTATTGAGGAAGAACTGAGGATCTTTTTGGAATATTAATGGTGTTCATGACATGGCTAGATTAAAGCTTCTGATGATGTTGTCAAGCAGGAAAAGAAAATCCGAAACTGCAAAGACAAGAGTTACAGCTGGAACATGAAATGTCAGAAGCATGGATGTGGGAAAACTTAATACAGTGAATGATGAATTGAATCAACTAAACATTGACATCTTAGGCATCAGGAAATTGAAATTCACTGGAATTAGACAATTTCAGTAAAAAAAATCACATTGTTTACTACTCAGGACACACAATATCAGGAAAGATGCAGCAAGGACAGTATTCAACTACAATGCAATAAATAACCGAATGATATCAATTAGAATAATAGACAATCCTTTAATATGATGATCATGCAAAGTTATGTTCCAACTACTGATGCATAAGAAGAGAAGGTTGATTAGTTTTATGCTCAAGTTCAAGGTGAAAGGACTGAACATGCAAGCAAGATATGCTCCTGTGGTTGGAGACTGGAATGCCAATGTTGGACATATTGAGGGGAAAATGTAGTTGGAATATATGGAATAGGAAACCAAAACAAAGGAAAAAGATACCTTATGCACTGCTGCCAATTAAATGACTTATTCATTGCTAACACAACATTAAGCTACCACAATAATGTCTATACACATGGACATTACCCAATAGAATACACAGAAAATAAATTGACTACAGAAATTCCTTGGTGAATGACTACTTGTTTAGTGACCATTCTGCTTTTGATGACACTGAACAAGTGGTACTTTTAACCAGTCCTGGAAGTTCTGGCTATCACAATGTTCCCACAGCCACATGATTACAATCTGGACACTCAGCAAGAGGCCCAGATTTCTGACCATGACAATTTTCAATCTTCCCTGCCAGTTTCCCACAAATAAAGTCAATAGGGAAACCAGCAGGAAGTCAAAAGTTGCAGTCACATGAAGTTCTTGCTTAATGACCCACAGCTGCACAATAATAACTGGGGACTGCTGGAACTACTGTTGCTTAGTGTGTGGTCTTGTAACATTGTGCTATATGACAGCATCAGTGGTGGAAATTCTAATTCCGTTCACCATTGTTAAGCTTCACAGCTATTATTGTGAAGCTCTTATATATATTGGTACAAAGAGGTATAGGATCTCAGTCATGTGGCCAGGAGCTGATTGTGGGACAGCAAATTAATTACACATATTTCAAGTCCAAATTAAGCAAAAGTAAAAGAAAAAAGCCAATCAGCTTCCACAATATGATATTGAGCATAAATTCACAATTTTCAAGAACATTAGGAATTCCTTTGAAATCTTAAACCCCATTGCTTAGAAACCCGAGCAACTGTGCAATGAAATAAATAAAAGTTGCTAAGGATGTATATGAAAAGAGATTTCTAAAAACAATTTAAAAAGAAGAAAGCTGGATGTCAAAACAAAACATGGAAACTGTCAAAAAAATAAGAGAAGCCAAAGCCAAAAAAGGACAAAGATCTCAAGAAGCAATTTAACAAAGTATTTTATCTGAGAGAGTTTTTATAGCAGACAAGTAGCAGAATTACAGCATAATCTGTAAAAGCATCTAAAATGGAAACAGACCTGAGAAAATGGCTCAAAGTCTGCTGAATTTAAAAGAAGTTCCAAGCTTGAATTGGTATGCAAAAGAACACCAATGGGCCAATAGTGTCTGAGTTGACTTCCGGGGAAGCAATGGTGAACTGAAGACAGCTCCTTAAAACCGGACTAGATGCACACAGCAAAAGGAAGGGCTGGTGAATGGATAGACTCCTCCAAACTCATCTCCAGATCAAGGAAGCAACTATTTCAGCCCACGGGTTTGCTCCATATAGTGGTTCCCCATGAAGAAATCAAATAACACTAATCCTAAATCTAAAAGGATCCCTAACAACCATTGGCAGATATCAAGAGGAGTCCATCATGAAGTGGCAGCAAAAGGGACACTTCTCATCATCATTACTACTGTGTATTAGGGCTGATCCAAGCCTCTGAGATGAGTACAGAGTGAAAGCCTTGCCTAAAACAATTATTCTGCTGTCCAAAATCAGGAGGATATTCTCCCCAAAAGGAGATGAGCTAATTTCAATCTGTAGAAGTCAGCACATCTGTTTGCTGAAACTTATGCAAGGGTAAAAGAAAAGACATTAGTTTAAAAGGAACAAATAAAGATAACTTAAGCCTGCTTTCTAGCATGGGCTAGGGACTACATCTCATGAGCACATGATATGAAAAAGAGATAATCAGGGAATGCTTATATAACAGGTGCAGATAAAGACAAACTCTATCACTTTCAAGAGAACCCTGAGTATAATTATAATAAAGTGCAAATTGTTTCTGGGAATAGGAAGTGAAAATGGACTTCCGCAATGTCTTGATTGACCTATATGTTATTAAATTATGCTTTCTTTTCACTTTTTCTCCCAGAAGATCTTCCTGGCTTAACACATCTATTACTAGTTTTTGCCTACAGATATGCTTAAGTATGGGAGGGAAAGGCAGATTTCCCTTCAAGGCATTCAGGAGAAATTATGACATTTTCTCCAGAACAGTAAGGTGAAGATATTCTATTATATATATTCCCCCACGTGGTTATTTTTCTTTAAACTAATGTGGTTTCCCAAGACAAATCAAATATTGTGCATCTCATTGTTTTCACGCCAAGATAAATTAGTAAATTGCCTGAGACCAAAAAAAGTAATGAGCCAACCAGCCTTTGACTTGAAAGTATCTAGCACTTTTAATTACAAGTGGATTATTATTCCCATTTTAGCCTTGCCATCCTAATGTGGGTATTTCAGCCAAACAATTCTCTTGCATATGGATTAGGAAATCAAACTGCAAAAACTGTGAAGTGGGTTGTTGAATTGCCTGCATCGATATCATTTATGTGAGTCAGAGAAGCAAGAAAGCAGATTTCCCATCTATTGCAATTGATAACTAAGTGCTTACAGATCTCAGAGAGGCTTGAATTTCACTCTGCACAAAGTGAAATTAAACATTAAAGATCTGAAATTCTATGAACAATATTAAGGTACCAAGTTCTAATTAAGAATCATGCATAGGGTCATACAGTATTCATTCTAGATTAATTGATCTTGAGGGAAAATCCGGTCATCTTTCTCCCACCACAAAAGACATTAATAATATTAAAAATCATCATTTCAATGATTTTATTTAGATGGGCTATCCTATTAATTCCAAATGCTTTTTAAATTTTCATAGTCAGAGCATTATAACCCAACTTTAAATAGGTGGAATAGATCAACCACTACATTAATTTGTAGTTCACCTTTGCTAAACTTGGATTTTCCAGATGTATTAAGACTATAGATTCTCCAACATTTATCCACAAAAGCTTTGGATGAACACGCTTTGTGATGTGATTCAAATAAGTTTATATAGCAATACATCAATGTGATTTTAGTGGTGTGAGAGAATTGGCAGCTTCAAAGATTTGAATATAGAAATAGGAAGAGGTAAACTAAGTTAATATTTGAAATGTGAATTTCCATAATTTCCATACATATTTTATAATTTATATTGAATAAACTAAAGAATGGAAAGAATGAAAATGAGCATTTTCTCAAACTCATATTATATATCTGTGGGTATAATCTGAATTGGAACTGTGCAGAAAAGTTAAGCTTTCCTATTTATTGTGCACTGATTTTCCCAAGGAAAGAGAGCTGAAGACAAAACACTAAGGCTATTCCAGATAAAAAGTGAAATATTACCATACAAGGTTATTTAAAACATATACTATTGATGATAAGAAGCTTAATTTTTAGCATGATATTATAGCATATGCTCTGTTGACTACTCTAAATTCAAATGTAATATATAAGAAGATATATCAAAATAGTTAAAATCTATGTATTACATAGCCCTTATACTCATTTGTCATTTAATAAAGTAGATGAGACAACATTCTTGAATGTAACTTAACAATGAAAGGGGTTATTTTTCAATTCTCCCTTCTTGCATTTAAGGAACATTCAAATACTTTTCCTATCTACCTTCTGAAGATGTTGCTGTTCCTGTTGCTGCTCCTATAATGTAATATCTTTTGCTATACAATCACCAGCATTAAGCCTCAATGTAGTGGGACTTCTTAAAAAGGATACATATCCTTTTTAAGGATTACAGTATGTGGCAGATTCCTCTTTTCCTTTAGTAATTCAGAAGTGCATTTCAGCTACTGTGCATAATTGGTTTGTCTTACATGGAACTTGTGATTTGTCTGTTTGAATTAATATGTTTGTCTTTGGTGAAATGTTTGTTAAGACAGTTTCAAGGTTGCTGGGGGTTTTTTCTTACAACAAACAAACCAACAAAAGCTTCCATGTCTATTGGTTTTTTTAATTGCTTGGCTTTTTAAAAAATTGCTACATTCTATAAATATTATTTGACTCATAAGAAATAATATGACTCTTATTTGAAAGATAAATCATATTTTCTCCCTTCAGAGAAAACCAATCCTTTCCTCCCCATAACACTAAATATGACCTTGTTGATTCTAGCTTCCTTCCATTCAAATCCTAGTTTAATCAGTTTCCCAAACACCCAAGTACTGGTGAGAACTAGGTTAGAATAATCCTACACAGCTATTTTTATATGTATGCTTTGTATGCTACTTACACTAACCAAGCAAAAGCAAAATGGATTTTAAAAGCATCCTCTACATATGTGCAGATTATTTCCCCATGTGGTTTGTTTCTGCTATACATTTTTATCCAAGTAGTCACTGCACTTAGAAGACATTGGTGTGCTCAATAGAGGTGTACCACAAGCTGAACTGACTAAGAGGAAGTGGATTTTCTGTCTGCCTGCTTTTCATTCTTATGCTTCATTGCTTCAAATATCTTTCTTTCCAGTCAGGCTTAGTGCTATTTCAGCTATTAGCAGGAAAAAATGTTGAAGAAATAACACCCAGAGAAGTAAAGCAGGGAGAAGCAAATTCAGTGGCCCTTACCCATAGTTTCCTTTTGATGATAAAGCTTCTTTCCTCCCCCACACCCTGCTTTAAAACTTCCAGGATCAAGAATATGAGAAATGAGTAGACAAGACTAAATGATCAGTTGTATGTGTCATAAACATGATTGCTATAACTTTTGCACAAAATTGGATTGGACTTAAATTAATATTTCTGTTCAGCTATGTAGCTGTCTGGTGTTTCTTAGGGAAAAAATGCTATCTAAATACAGACTATCAAAACTATGGAGTCTGTGTTCTAAAATCTAAAGTAATCTCATAAAAACTATGGCTACAGGAATAAATGTAAGAGATTTGTTTTTATTTGGCTCATTGTAAGTTAACAATTTAGTATTTCACTTGTAAGTGGATCTGAATAGCCTTCCTTTTAGTTATTAAATCATATAATTGTTTTATCTCTTTAAATTGGCAAAATAAAAATATGTACCCAGAAGTGTGCATCTTTAGGCATATAGTCAAGTGGATGCCGAATTTGAAAAACGTGTTGTATCTTTAAAATTATAGGAAATAAAAAAGAAAACAATGAATGAGATCAGGATAATTCTTGAAAATTCTTGCAAAAGCTTTAAGACAAGTGAAGATGATGATTATTTGTCCATACTGTCCCTAGAAGTTGAACCCAATCCAACAGCATTTTAACTAAAAAAAGAAGTCAAGATTGCTATATTGGAAGCCTTCACCTCCCATATACCAAGCCATATATAATTTGATTAAAACCAAAATAAATAAATAAATAAATAAATAAATAAATAAATAAATAAATAAATAAGATTTTGACTTACTGTGTTGTATTGACAATTGTGGCTTAAAACCATGTTTGAACTCAGTCATTGCATAGTTCCTTAATACAGTTCATGGAATTGTAGCTATTAATTATATTAATTAGTTTTGTTGACTATTTATCTTAAAAATTACTTATGACTTATCCTGCCTCCAAGGAATTCAGGCAATTGTTGTAGAGAGAAACCATTTTATTAACAATTAAATCTGTATATGAGAAAGGTAAGTGATTCAGCTAGAGTTACCGAGATTCATGAGCAAGTTCAACAAGTAGACAGATTAGGGAGTAAAAGCACAACAGAAGGACTAGTTACATGGAGCTATCCTAATTTTGCTGAATAATCTTTTTGTAAGCATTCATGTTTATTTTATGTCAATATAAAAAATATTCATGTGCTGTAATTCTGATTAAATTATAGAGAACAGTATTGCAATGATAAATTTAACTATCAACAGAACTATTTATTTCCCAGCTGCATTGGGAAATGAAATTTAACTGAAACCAATTGCATGTTTATTCAGAAAAAAACCACAATTGAGTATAATGGGCTGTAAACGCAAATAATAAAGTACTGTATCGGAATCTTATCCAAGTGCAATGTTAATAAGGGGAGACAAAACTTTTCATGGATGGAACAGTTGAGCAATAAAGTAGACGTGAACACATGAGTAATAATTGTAGCAGAAGGTAAGTTTAATTCCATAATAATATTACCAGTCATGGAAGAGAGGCTTACAATGCTCTGATGAGGCTGAGACCCATGCTGACAATAGTGTATTCTAGCAGAGGGGTCATCCATGCCAGGCAGGTTTTAGTGGAATACCCAGACTAAATGTATCCACCAAACCACTTAATCCTGTGAGGAAACAGAAAAAAAAATTGGGGGGGGGGGGGATTGGTTGTCATCCAAGTCAATAAGGAACATGTCAGATATTAAAATTCCTGGACAACTGTTGATAAGAGGTCAATGGGACTCAGGAGAAATATGGCTGGACAACCAGAACCTAGCTTTGTAGATTATTTGAAGAACAGCAACTACAGATACAACAAGTAAGACCACACATGGAATACTGCATCCAGTTTTTGTTGCCATGATGTAAAATAGATGTTGAGACTTCAGAAAGGATGCAGAGAAGAACAACAAAGATGATTAGGGGACTGGAGGCTACAACATAGAAATTGAGTGTATCTGGTTTAATGAAAAGAAGAACTAGGGGTGGCATGATACCAGGGTTCCAATATCTCAGGGGCTTCCACAAAGAAGAGGGAGCCAAGCTATTCTCCAAAGTACCTGAAGTCAGGACAAGAAAGCAATGGATGGAAACTAATCAAGGAGAGAAGCAACTTAGAACTTAGAAAATAAATTTCCTGACAGAACAATTAATCATTGGAACTTGCCTCCAGAAGTTGTGAATGGAAGTTTTAAAGAAGAGATTGGACAACCATTTATCTGAAATGGTATAAGGTGGGTTTTTTTTTTTTTGCCTGAGCAGGGGATTGGACTAGAAGGCCTCCAAAGTCTTCTATCTCTGTTATTCTGTGAAGTATATTGTCTTTGAAAATCACACAATTGTGGCTTGCTATTAAAATAAGCAGGTTAAAATTTTGAGGGATTTCTGAAAACAGACTGATAAAGCCTTGACTCATAACATGCCAGTTATAACTGTAGTTGAAAAGAGGATAATTGAAGTGTTATAACTGAATAATAGAAGGTCACAAAGTATTAAGATCTGAAAATCTAATTTGAAACATTATGGCATAAACTGGTCAGGAGGGTGCCAGTAGTTATCAGCACACTGATTGCCCTACCAAGAAATCTTGGACAACAATTAGAAAATCTGCTTATTGGCAAAATTTTCACCTGTCAATTGCAGAAGGTCTCGGTGCTTGGATGCACACATATATTATGCTGATCCATTATGACATCCGAGGATCTTGGGAAGAACTTGATGGGTATGAAAGCTAAAGCCAGGTAAAGAACTGTCAGTTATGACTCCACATTGGTGTGAACAGATTATAATAATAAAAATCATCTCTCTTTCTTATCCACACGGAAGTAGTAGTACTTCTGCAATTAAACCAACCAATCAGCCCATCAACTCTTACATTGCAAACATTTAGGAAAAAAAGTAAAACAACTGCAGCTTGTGATTGGGCTCATCTTGAAAGATAAAGGAACTTTTAATAGGCTAATGCTTCCCTGTTACAAATAGCTAAAAGTTTAACACTTTATGTTTAATGGATAATCTCGGGAATTATTTCTAGGAGCTACCAAGAATGCTATTAGTATGCTAATCAGCATTGCAGAGTAAATTGGTTATAAAATTGGGATAGACAAGAAAAATCCAATGTCAGGCTGCCTTTTCTAGAAATTATAACATTAGGTCTGCTTTCCCTTTGTAGCTTGTTTGCATCCTAACTGACAATTGGCACTGCATTGCTATTAAACTCACTAGGGGCTTTGTAGCTAAATTATTATATCAGTCTAGAAGCACTTAAGAGTAAGATATTATGGCAACTCTTTAATATAGGGCTGGGAAAATGTGCTGGGAAATGAAGAAAGCAAAAACAACAACAACAACAACAACAACATGAACCATGAACCAACCATGAATATTTCACTCAATCCCAAGTCTTACATTTTTCATCCTGTAATTGGTATGTAGAGCATTATTATTCTGAGAATATGAAGAAGAAAAGAAATGCAATAAAATGTTTCCATTTATTTGTCTCACAATTTCAGGGTTCTTATCTTGTGTAATCATAGACACAATTGATGTAAGCTGTTTATAATGAATCAATCGGTGCAGATCAAATAAATATTGTCCATCCACTAAATGTTTTTTTCCTGTTACCCACTGTTTTGATAGCAGTGCAAGAAATCTAAATTGCAAGAAAAATGTTCCAAAATGCCAATTACATTGGCAGTGTAACAAGTTACATTTCCATTTTATAGCATTTATATTGCCTTGCCACAAATATAATGTGCACAGCAACTCAAGGAGATTATAATGAAAACTGCCTAAGTGAACCACCAAGTGCCTTGCAAGGAAACATGGCAGAAGAGGGCCAATTAAACCCAATCAGCTTTATGTAGCAAATAGGAATGGCAACTGTAGGAAGAGATATCAAGCAGAGAGGGATTCTGGCCTGAAAGGTAACTGCAGTAAGGGGGAGCTTTTCAGGTTTTCAGAAAATAAAGCTCTGCATTCTAACCTACATAATGCTGTATTTCTAACCTTCATAAAGGCAGCACTGCTATCCCTTTCATTTCCAATGTGCTGCCATGCAATGATTATTTCTTTCAATGTAATTGTGGTTCCACGGTGATCCGTTAAGGGAGACTATGCAATATCTGTTACATTTATAATCCATTCAAGTGGCTTACCAATCTCCAATTATGTAGTAGAAGGTGAAAAGGTTACATATTTTATCTTTTCCCTCCAGACCAAAAGCACGTTCAAGTATTCCAATGCTGCAATAGCTGTAACAGCAAATCACACAGATCGTGTCAGGTTCCTTAAAAAAAGAAAAGAAAGAAAAAAAAAGGGAGAAACTTCTTACCACATGTACATCACAACTATACATAAAATTATATATACAGTCTGTTTGTCTGTCTTTATTTATTTATTTATTTATATTTATACCCTGCCTCACTTCCCCAGCCAAGGGGAACTCGAGGCGGCTAACAACAATAAAATACAATAATATACAATAAATACAATCTAATACAATCAACAATCATCCAAGGGGGAGGGTACATTAATTCCAGGCCTTCTGCCAGAGCCAGGTCT
>JANHGC010000059.1:85287-99083 GCA_027560395.1 Boaedon fuliginosus | reverse complement strand
AACCCTGAGCCTGGTGGGATTCGATCTGACAACCTGCTGAACAAGTCAACAGAGACTGCAATGCTGCATTTAACCACTGCGCCACCGAGGCTCTTTTTTATCTTTTTTAGAAGTACTTCAAATATAATTTTAATTACCGCATTAATAGATTGGATACAGATAGTCCTGAATGTATGACCACAGTTAAACCCAAAATAAAAGACAGTTATTAAATGACCTCCCCCACCCCATTTTATGAGCTTTCTTGTCACAATTATTAAGTAAATCACTGCAGTTGTTAAATTGGTTACATGGTTGTTAAGTGAATCTGGCTTCCCCGTTGATTTTGCTTGTCAGAAGGTCGCATAAGTTGATCACATGGCACTGAGAAACTGCAATTGTCAGAAATATGAGTCAGTTGCCAAACATGTGAAATGACCACGGGGATGTTGTAAGTGTGCAAACAGCCATAAGCCATTTTTTTAAATGCCTTTGTAACTTCAAATGGTCATTAAACAAGCTGTTGTAAACTGAGGATTACCTGTATGAAAAGATACTAAATATTAAAAACTGAAAGATACAAAAATAAAAATAAACAAAGCACTCTGAAATGTAACAATGCCTTCTTCCTTTTTGAGGATTTGAGAGAAGTGAAAGAACATACTAGTACTTACCAACTAGTGAGAGAGACCATTCATCAGTTCGGAGTTGAGCATCAGCAATAAGTAGGTGGTAACTGTGGCCAGCAGGACCTTTGCACAATTTCATATGCACCTTTCAGTTGCACCTTTCTTACGTTGCTATTTGAGGGATCACCTGCCCTCAGTAGTATCTGCTTGTCCAATTCAGATTGACAGGGTGAGTTTGTCTGGGTCCCTTTAGTTAAACTGTGTCATCTTTTAGGACCAAGGAAGCATAACTTCTATATGGTGGAAACTGCCCTTTGAAATGAGATCTCTCACGAAATCTGGGCAGCTTCCATTCTGATGGCATTCTGGAGGGTTCTTCCCCAATTCTTTAGGTAGGCGGTTGTAACATCTGTTGGTGCATGATATTGTTTTATGTCCTGATCAGATTTGCAATCTATTTATGGAGTTGAGAACCAGGCCACACAAGAGGAAGGCAAGTGTGCAAATGTGCAAAGCTGCAATTGTGCAAGTGACATATGTATGTGAAACCATCCACTTCCCCCTCCCCTGCCATCACCGGTTCACAGAGCCAGAAAGGTTGGGAACCACTGATGTAGATTGCTATTTTTTCTATAGTGCTTATATTAGAAGCTACTCAGAATCAATCTGGAGTCATGCAGCACTTAAATTGAACAAATACACACATACATATGTACTTCTTATTAGGGAGCACAGTGACTCATGTTCTTAGGACGCTGGGTTGACAATTTACATTTGACGCTCATGTGCTGCTGTGTAGCAGGGTGAGCTCTCATCATTCACTCCAGCTTCTGTCCACCTAACAATTTGAAAGTATGCAAACATGAGCAGATAAATAAGTATCACTTTGGTGGGCACATAAATGGGGGCATGAAAGAAACCCCCAATGGTGCTGTTGTCTCCTGGACAATAGTGATGTCCATAGTTATGAAAACCTTTGAAAAGTTAGTGCTGGCCCACTTGAAAACCATCATGGATCTGTTGTTTGACCCTTTGCAATTTGCCTACTGAGCAAATAGATTATCAAATGATGCTGTTAATATGGCTCTGCACTACATCCTACAACATCTTGAATCGCCAAAGACCTGTGCAAGGTTCTTTTTGTAGACTTCAGCTCAGCATTCAATACCATCATTCCAGGTAACTTTCTAACTAAACTAAATCAGCTAGCTATGCCTGACCACACTTGTAAATGGATCATAAGCTTTCTAATAGACAGGAAGCAGCTTTCACCATGGAAGTGCTTTGGTGCTTCTACATGGAAGTATTGAATAATATAGTTAGGATGTTGGATTCAAACCACATTTCAGAATAATATAGTATATGATAAACTGCCGTCTTGTGCTTTGTGTTAGTGTTAGAAAGGAACAATATCTTAACTACAGGAGTTGTTCTATTCTTTCAGAATGTTATTCTGAAACTTCTTTTCAAGGCAGCTTCTGAGGGAACTATTCAGTCTCTACAGCAGGAAAGTGTCAAAGTGGATTTCTTTGAGCCTCCTCTCCCCGCATCCTGTTTTCAGCCTGGATAGCCTCCTGTAGCACACACAGCCCCTCCTATGCCCCATTTTGGCCATCAAGGTGCTGCAGGAGGCCATTCAGGCTAAAAATGGGCACAGGAGGCACACACAGTGCCCCCGCACTCCATGTTCACTAACAGAGACACTGCAGGTTGGTCCTTCGCTATTTCCAGGTCAGCCCCATGGACAGGATTTAAGCACCCCATAGGCCACATCCGGCCTGCAGGCTTTGAGTTTGACACCCATGATCTACAGGAATCACCCAGGAGCAATTAGATGAATCACCTTGGTCATCTTTGAATTTTTATGACCAAACTCAGGGCCTGGAAGCCAGATCGGGCCTGCAGGGTGCTTAGTTCTGGCCCACGGGGCCATCCTGGCAAAAAAGAAAAGGATTGGCCTGTAGAGCTCCAATTTTGGTGGTAGAGGGTTGCAGCTAAAAATGGGAGGGCTGTGGGCTGCCCTCCTAAGTTCTGCTTTCACTGGCAGAGGGTTTCAGGGGGCATTGCAACTAAAAGCAGAGCTTGGGAGCCTGTTTCATCTGGCAGAGTACTCGGGCCACTACAGATACCCCTGACATGAGTGCTTGCTATGCCCGCCCTAGCTACGCCCACTCCAAGGTGAAGCAGAACCCTGATGCGTCCCTCAATGGAAGAATTTGACACCCCTAATTTGAGAGACAGAAAATCCTCCAGAGTCTTCAGAAATTTATGCCTCTCTGGGACTAGTTCATCCTAATAGACCTTCTCATCCTTACAGATGTGAGAAATTATTGTAAATTGAAATCTCAATGAGAGGACTGTGACAAGAAAAAGGAGATGAAAACTTTCAGACTACATGCCTTTATCCAATATATACTATGCAGTTATATCCATGCATATGTCCATGCATATAACCCTCTTTTTTATCCATTTTTCAAAATATCCATCTGCTTCTATCTGTCTATATTAGATGTAGTTTTAAGGCATTTCTCTCTTTCACTGTGCTAACCCATGGATCCCAGTGGCATACTCTAGGATCTATTCCATGCTACACTGACCTATTTTATTGTCTTCAGTAGCTGTATGATAGAAAGAAATTCATCTGGTACAGATGTCTTTCCTTAAAATGTACTGAAAATATAGAAATAATCAACCATCTGAACTCCTGCTTGCTTGCAGCTGGAAGGAACACGAAGCCTCCATCAGACCAAAGGGTGCAGAAAAAGTAGCTGCCTTAATTGGTGTTTTTTTTTTCCCCAGCCACCCAAAAATGCCTTCCTGACCTAATGGCACTTCCTATTGTTTGCTCCCTCCATTCATTCTACCATGCTTGGATTTGTTCCATTAGCTACTGCTCGTCCGTAGGCAGCAAAGCTTGCCATTTCTCAAACAATGACAAACACAAAGGCAATAAAGAATACAGCTGAGCTTGAAGGTTCAGGGTAGGTTTAGTGAAAAGCAGATTAGTTGTCACGATACTATAACCCGCTTGCTTATATTCAGCAATGTAAATGTGCCATATTCTTCACTGAATAATAATAGAAATGTCATGGCACATGGACAGGATGATAATCCCTCTTTTGTTCCTCCACACAGACATGTACACACACACACACACACAAAACACTTTACTTCCCATTAAGAATGCCGAGACAAATCTCCAACGCTAAGAAAATAGCTGACTGTGTCTAGGCCTTGGATTCCTGCTCTCGCCTGAGCCTCGAGGAGAATGCCTGAGTTCTTTGAGGCTGAAAATTAAATAGCAGCAAGGCGCTAATGTTCTATGCATTCCCAGCCACTAGTTTGGAATGTTCTGAAAAGCTCATATATAATTTTTGCTTTGCACAGAAGCCATAAGGAGGAGAGGGATATTGGCTGGTGCTGAAACCTCTTTGTGGCTAGTGGAGCAAAGCTGGGAAATCATGCTAGTTGTACTTTTAACAATTGCTTTTGAAAGAGTTGCAATGTGTCTTTTAAAAGAGAGTCTCAAGGTCACGTTAAACATTTTCAATATGTCAGAATCAAAGAAAAGACAAATCCTGCATATCTTTTTTGAGATCGCTTTCTACTTGTCTTCCTCTTCCTCCTCCTCCTCTATCATCACCTTCTCCATCATCACCACCGCAATCTCCACCACCACATACTAGTTTCTTAATTAACTTCTGAGCTGAATTTTAATAGTATCTCTAGTATCTCAGTATGCAGATAGTAGAGGTACTATTGCTTATTTCCATAGTATAAAAATATCACCAGATGGCTGTGTAATATGCAGAAACTGAACAAGAACACCGATCACTCCAACTTGCCGGCTTCCTGTTCTGAGCCATATAGCAGCGCCTGCTTAATGAAGGCAAGATGCACTAGTGATAGAATACAGAAATATTATGAACAACTCACTCCTATCAGTGCATGCCGATCTTCCTCATTTATCAGCAGGAAGACCCAAATCCAGGAAGCCCCCACTGGCACTGGCACAGCATCTGCCCAACAATTTTAACATCAATTCCCAATGGGAAACAAAATGGGTCACTGAACACCCAGATAATCCAGAATAAGATTCATGTCTGACATAGTGTCTGTTGGGACTCTCGGTATAAATTGGGCATGATATACTCCCCTCGGTGCAACTACAGGGTCCCACATCAAACTATAGATCACATCATGACCGGCTGTAAGCTGAGGGCATATCTTTATCTCTTTAAGAAAGTGTGGTGTGTATATTCAATATTCTACAATTCAAAGCTCATTGGGCCTTGGGAAACAGATTTTTGAAGGCTATTAATTTTGTTGATACATCTTACATTAATTCTGTAAGAATTAGAACTAATTAGGTGAGAAATAAGGAGCCTATAAAGGAGACTTTTTTTGTGTGAGAGTCCATCACCAGGCCAGCATGAGAAAATGGCAGCAAGCAGCAACAAAGAAATGAGAGTGAGGGAGGGGGTTAACACATTTAATATAATTAAATTATATATTTAATAGATAGATGATAGGTGGATGGATAGATTAGACAGATAGATAGACACACAGACATGACAGACAGACAATTAGAGAAAAATATAGCTAGATAGAAAAATAGATAGGTGATAGATGATAGATAGATAGGAAGATAGATGATAGATAGATAGATAGATAGATAGATAGATAGATAGATAGATAGATAGATGATAGATAGATGATAGATAGATAGATAGATAGATAGATAGATAGATAGATAGATAGATAGACAGAAGATAGGTAGGTAGGTAGGTAGGTAGGTAGGTAGGTAGCGGGGGAAGATAGAATTAACTTCCATAATAGTTGACTTTTGTTATAATTAGCTTTCCTTGGTAAGTTGGTAAGTTACCCATGAATCCAAGCCATATCCTCAAAATCTCTGTTGAACTGATATAGAGAACCACAGAGATGATCCTGGAGGAGAAACGTGACTGTGGGCACAGCACATATTAAGCCTTGGAAAGTAAGAAAATATTAATAAAAAATTAAATGGATAAAATTTTGAATTGGGAAGATGCCTTATTTGTACTCACGCATAAAAATTCATTTGGGGGGGGGGGTAATATCTAATTAATTAGGAACCCCAAAGGACTACTCCAAAAAACACAAATAGAGTTGGGGGATCAATTCTAATTGTATAAGAGGGAAGAGAGAAATCTGCCAGGCTTTCAAGATTCTGTTATTACAGACTTTATCTATAAAGTAGAGTTTTGGTGTTTCTTTGCAGTCTGTATCCCAGACTGCCCTACCTCAAAGGGCTAACAGCTCAGGAGTATGCAACAATGTTTTTAGAGGAATCCTTTGGGGCTACTCCTAATTAATTAGATATTAAATCCTTAAAAAAAAGATTATTAGGCATGAGTGCAAATGAGCTGTCTTCCCAGTTCAAAAATTTATCTTCATTGGATTACCACAAAAAGGTGACCTCAATCATGTTATCAAATGCAAAAGTGTGCTTTTTCAATACTCCCCATATGAGCATTTACAGTGCCCCAATCTCATGGCCCAACTCAAGGATTTCAGAAGCTGAAATTGCATTTTTAATGGACAACCTAAATGGCTACATTTCCCAAGAAATTATACCTATGGGTGACTTAGAATCAACCCCCCTGGGCCTTGAATCAGTGTTTGTGTTAATTGGCTTGGTTTCTTACTAAAAACGATGCTGTTGGAGAAAAAAATAGATCACACATTTCTAGTGTAAGAAGAATAGACTAAAAATCAATGTGTACCTGAATACATAACAAGAATTATGTCAGGATTTTATCACGGTTTATAAATATGAATAGATTCATAATACAGATAATGAAGCAGTTCCTTTTCTTTTGAAAGGAAAGCTGCACAATAAACTGAAGTAACAAAGGAAGAGAGAGATATGTTCATTATGCCTGGGCATCCTGCAGTAGTAAAAATAAATTACTCAGCATGTAATTTGCAAGATAGAAAGCCACCCATTTGGAATAATATCCATTTTTCCTCATTAGAAGGCTAATAACATTGAAGAATTTTTTTCTCTATATAGAATCCATACTAACATGTAAGAAATTATTTTATTTTCCCATTTTCTTGCTAATGAAGAAGCAGGACAATTAGAAATTATTAAATATTCAAGTAATAGGTAGAAGGGAGCCATGTATACAAGACGTAACATGGCAATGGGGATGAGCAAATGTCTTCATTAAGGCTTTTGTTGAGAATAATACACATTCAAGGGGAGTGAGATAATTAGCTCTTCTAAATTAGTGGGGTGATATTAATTAAATTAGTGCTATGGTGATTTATGCTGTTTATTCCATAAGCTGGTGAAATTTTAGTGAGCCATAAGCCCCACTGCAAACAGAGGGGTTTGGTCCCAGGTAGATGCCTGTCAAACTGTCATCTCAAAAGACTTAGGTTAGAGTGCTAGTTTAGTTTGCCATTTTTTTTATTTGAGATGAAGGCTTAAAAGCTGACATTTTATGGGGAGGAAACAGTAACACTTCAGTATTCGGGAAGAGGGGAATTTTAAAGACTGAGCTGAGTACTGATGAGATGAGTTTTACCCATAGATTTCTTTCCCTCTATAATGCTGTCTGTATTTCGTATTTTAATCAGCGCCAAAGGAAGAGAACATGCTTCACGGAACCAAGTCTGCTTATTATTCTGCCTACTGTTTCACACCAGAGGTAGAGCTTCTGTTTGCATTATTGTATACTTTGTTAATAAAAAGAAAATGAAGAGCATAGGAGAAGCAAAAGGTTTTCTGGAATTATCTCAAAACTAAAATGGTTTTCTTTTTCTCCGGTGGGAAAAATATGACTCTATTTCCATTCAAAAGATTATTTGTGTAATGTAACAGAAGTCCCACATTTATTGTTTTGAGTTCTGTTTAGACCTTGACAAAACATTTCAGCGGTTAGTAAGATATATTTGCAACCAAAATGGGGGTGGGGTGGGGATTGAATTTTCATTTCAACTGCAAAAATTATATTGAGCATAAAGAAGTTGGAAATATTGGCTCAATTTAAAAAATAGAGCAGCAGGATGGACAAATTGAAGACCCTTATAAGAAGAAATCAAATTTGCACATTTACAAAGAAAAGCTCTTTATTCCTGTCATAAATTTGTTCTTGACATGTTCAGGCAGTGCAAATTCATTCTCCTTTGCTGACAATCAGCCCTCCTAATTTAATGTGAAAATAGGACATTGATGTCTCGCATTGATGTCTCAGTTACAGGATATTGCCACGGATGTTTGCATAAGGAAAAAAAGGACAAATTTAAATGCAGATAAAATGAATATATTTTCTCATAGCAACATTGTTTTATTGAAAAGGACTGGAGGAGAAATAACCAGTATGTTCTTAAAATGATACATTGCTTTTCAAATATCATGGGATTTAGGTTGTTTATTTATTTATTGAATGTATATACCACATGCCACCTTGTGTTCCCTTTTTTGGGGGAAAAAAGGTGGGGTACAAATTGAATCAATCAATCAATCAATCAACCAATCAATAAATAAATGTATATTCCATTTCTGGAATGATCAAGAAGAGCTGGCAATAAAAGTCTATTTGTGTTGGGATTTTAAAAATAATTTTGGTTAAAAGTTTTAGTTACAGCAATAAAAGATAATGCAAACTAAAAAAGAAAACAAAAATAAAAAAGTTGCAGAAAGTGAAAGAAAAAGAAAGTATAAAGGAAAAAACCTTTAAGAAAACAACTTTCCACTCTCATCACAAGTAAAAGCAATTTTATAATCTTTTCATCTCATCTCAACAATATAAAGCTCTTCTGACACGCTGCTAATTAAGCAGGTGAGAGATCGATGGATCAGCCGATACATGCTTAAAATAAAACCTGACGAGTAGACTATAATAATAAATCAGTTTACTGAAATAAGCATAAATCTTACATAGCTACAGTAGAATACATCCGTTCCCCTTGGAACCATCTTGGAAGAACTCAAAAGGAGGCATGGTAAGCTCTCTGCGCAACTGTGTGGAGACATAACCAAAACATTCCATCACATGATAGATTATTGCTCTGGCAACAGTGCCAGGTGTTCACTCCCCCGACAGACTTGTGAAAACGAATCTTGTGACAATTCCCCTTCTTTGGTTTGTGGGCTGTCAGGCCAGGTAAGGCACATCTTTTGGTGTAGATATTTGTGTCTATCTATTGGATGAGGTTTAGTGAGGAGATCAGCAATCTGATCATGTGTTGGCAAGTATTGCATTTTCACAAACCCTCTTTTAACCTCATGTCTGATGTTCTTGCAACGTATGTCAATGTGTCTGGACTTGGAACCCACTGCCCTTGCATCAGAAATACAAATGACCATGTCGTTGTCTTCCATCACTGGAATAGGGTGCATTGGTTGAGTCCGGATATCAGTCACTAAAGCATCAAACCAAACTAATGCATTGCAAGCATCTGAAACACCGGCATACTCTGCTTCCACTGTAGAACAAGAAAAAAACTTTTGCTTCACTACATACCAGTATATTGGACAACCATTCAAGAAAACCATGTACCCAGAAGTACTTTTGCATGATTTCTTATCACCTGCCCAATGAGTATCAGCATAACAGCACATGTGTGATTTTCTTTTGTGTGGATTCAAATATGAGACCCAAATCTATGGTCTATTTGAGGTATCTGAGTAATCTCTTGATTGCAGTCCAGTGAAATCATTTTGCCTTGCCTACTTGTCTGCACAAGAGATTTACACTGGGTGAGATGTCTGGTCGAGTCCAATTGCTAATGTATAACAATGAACCTATGACTGATCTATACAGTGTTTGATCTTCAAACTCAGGACCATCTTCATGTGCAAGTTTGGGAAAATCTGTTTGCAAAGGCATGCTAAGTGGTTTAGCATCTTGCACGTTGCAATGTTGTAGGAGTTCCTCAATTTTGTCTTTTTGTGAAAGACGAAACCCCTTCTGTGTTTTTGCAACTTGAACGTCTAAGTTATTGTTAATTGCTAAGTGTTAATGTGTCCTAATGATTTTAGTGTGAAGTGTTATTGCAATGCTGCAGCAAAATTTTCACTTATCTGTTTGTTAGGACCAATATAAACAATATCATCAATATAAACAAGAACCTTTTTATACTCACTCTCAGATCTTTTTGTCAACATGCATTCATCACCTCTCGACTGGATTACTGTAATGCGCTCTACATGGGGCTACCCTTGAAGAGCACTCAAAAGCTCCAGTTGGTCCAGAATGCGGCCGCGCAAGTGATAAAGGGTGTACCTCGGTGCACCCATATAACACCTCTCCTTCATGAGCTGCACTGACTCCCAATAGTCTTCCAGGTGCAATTTAAGGTGCTTGTGACAACTTTTAAAGCCCTTCGTGGCTTAGGAGCGGGGTACCTAAGAGACCGCCTTCTGCCACCTCATGCCTCCCAGTGCCCAGTTAGATCCCACAGAGTTGGCTTACTATGGATCCCGTCAGCTAAACAATGCCAACTGGTGGGCCCTGGTCAAAGGCCTTCTCTGTGGCAGCACCGGACCTCTGGAACCAGCTCTCCATGGAGATTTGAACTATCCCTATTCTATTGCCCTTCCATAGAGCCATTAAGACCTGAATTTGTCAGCAGGCTTGGAATTGATGACCGCTGGAAGAATGATGGTTTGAATGATGTGTGATTGGTAACTGTTGATTTTATTGTTTATTTTTTATTGTTATCTTAATTATTTTTAAATATATTGTATTGTACTTTTTAATCCTGTTGTAAGCCACCTCAAGTTCCCCTGGGGAAGAGAGGTGGGGTATAAATCAAATCAACAACAACAACAACAACAATAATAGCCGTTCTCTCTTCTTGCCAGTTCAAGAGGTTTTCTTGGGGTTCATCAAGGAGCCTGCCCTCTCTTCCCGACTATCAAAGCATCCCCTCCACCTTCATCACCCCTTCAGGGTGACTTTCAACCCCATAGGGCTTTGCAGAGCTCCTGCTCACCTATATCGCTTCACCGTGAGTAAGCACATTCTCTCTACAACTATATTGTTAACCTAACCCCATTTGGAGTGCCTGGAATTTGCTTTTAAACATGAAACAAAAGTGTAATTACAGGCCTCCTCAATCAAGTCTAGTTTTATTCTCCAACTGTGCCAGACTTAATTGGAACTCATCTATTTTAAATTGTATTTGTTCATTGAACCATGACAATTTGGATATAAAAATTCGATATTGCCTTGTATATATAGCACCTTACCAGTGTAAATAAGATTGCCTGAAATCAATTTAAATCAATTGGATTAATTGCCAGTATATATATGTTAAGTGGATTATTGTCAGTTAGTTGCACACAATTGCATATGTATACATACCTACTCCCGCTTACTCATCTATGGTAGATAAGGTTATGTTATGCAAATGCATATATATAATGAAAGTATTTGCCACTTGCACCAAAAATTGTGCCATTATAAGTAAAAAGAAGAAGGGGGTGACAGAGAATGAGGTGGCTGGATGGAGTCACTGAAGCAGTTGGTGCGAGCTTAAATGGACTCAGGGGATAGTAGAGGACAGGAAGGCCTGGAGGAACGTTGGGTTGGAAATGACTTCATAACTAACAACAAGAAAGTAAAATGTATTGATGTATTGTATTGTATTGTGATGTTCTGTATGAAAAGTGGCCATGACATTGGCCAAAGGCAATTTTCTAAGCATATTAGTAATATACCCTTTGGGGTAATACGGTTATATTATCCAATAAAAATTCGCAAAGCAACATAATATTCCATTTAACAATCATACTTCAAGAGAGGGAACAAATCTTTGAATCGGATACTTATTAATACTTATTCGGTGCTTCCTGTACTAGGAGTTCAATGCCTCTGTTATCAATTTTGTGTAGCATAGGCATTTCTCTTTACACAAGAGGTTAAGCTGTTGAATTCTTATGGCTTTTTAGGTAAAATGTCTTTTAAGTAGTAGATAAAAGAAAATTAAAGTAATCTATGTGTAAGTGAGAAAGAGGTTCTAAGAACCCAAAGAGATAAAACAGCCAAACAGCTGTCTTTAGTGATATGAGTCAATGGGAATTGCTTCTGTCTTTCTGCTCCTATAACTGTGGAGCCTGAAAATATTTCAGAACATGCGTAAAACGATTTGGCAATGATTCTTCAATGCATTCAGAACAGGACTTAATATATAAAATTGTATTTGCATTCTTGTGTAATAATGTTTAACTTTAAAAAATCTTCATCTTTTGTTTTGTGTAGGATTAAAAATTAAGTTGTGTGAAATTTGAAACATTATTTCTAGTATGCATTTCTGGTATGTTTTCCACATAGGATTTTATTTGCAAACTTTGATCTTACATAGTTTAACTTTATTTATTATATTGGAAACAAAGGTACAGTACAGTAGCAAAGAATCTACATAACTGATCCAGAAACCCAAGATGGCAATTGCAGCAATGCAATTAAGGCCCGATTCCTTTATGTTGTGAGTATGCTATCACAGCCACAATTTTGACATTTTCTATCCCTACTCTGTGAACATCACTGTAGTATAGACAAACTAAGTATAGACTTAGCTAATGCTAAGGTCATCTGGCATCTTTAGAATGTTTTTCATCAAACAGTGTACATATGTAATATCATTTATTATTATTTGTTCACAACCATGTGAAATTGTAGCTGTCACTTCTTTAGCTGTATTGGGCTTCATATGTATTGAGTTCTTCCTACGAATCTGGGATGTTGTGATATATCTGCATAATATATCTGCAAATGCAAGTAGTGTGGCCTTATGTATTGACAGATAAAATTTTGTCATAATGTATTTTATTAGTTTATCAAAATATAAAACACAATACAAAAATAAAATAAAACACAAAAAATGAAAATATGGGGGAAAATAAAGGAGGAAAAGGGAAAGAGACAAAGGAAACTGAAAGAAAATAAAAAAAGGATTGACTTCTGACCAGATTTTTTTGGGTATGGCAGCAAGGGTGCCTATAACTACTGGGACCAACACAACTAGTTTATGCTCTAATCTTTCTGTTTTGATTTTTTGATCTTGATACTTTGTAATTCTCTAGTTCTACTAGCCCCTGGTACTGCCACATCAATTATTCCCATTTTTTCTATTCAACCACATTTAAATCTGGTGCATTATGAGCAAGACTTTATCAGTCTGTATTTGGAATCCACAATATTTTAACTGGCTCATTTTCAACTATTTTTTCAACTTTATGTTCTCACAATTTTTTTATTACTAGCATATGATTATTTTTTTACAGATGTTCCAGTGAATTATTTGGTAACCGTGTTGTGTCATCTTTTTATAATCAATTTGTGTAATCTTCTTGCACAACCTGAGTATATAAAATATATGAAGCTGTTTATTCTGCTACTTTACACTTTGAATTATTTGATTATATTTTTTCAATTCTGACATTGATTACATTAGTTTAAGGAGCTTGCTCTTGAAAATCAAAACAAACCTTCAGTTTCTTTTTTAAGGTACCAGATTTGAGTACCAATTTAAAGCTATTGTTGGTTATATCTTTATCTATTTCCCTTTGGGTTTTTTTGTAGAAATTGACCATGTAATAATAACAATAACAATTTTATTGCTGTCTCAGACCAAGATACAAAACAATAGCAGATGTGAGGGGGATAAAATCATGGACTGCTGGCCACCAAAAGTCATGACTGGGATGGATTACAGTGTTCTCCTCTGGTTATTGATGCTCTCATAAAGAATTTAGAAACCTGGAAGGTAATAAATGAGGAGGTATCCTCTAGACAGAGTAAGACCAGTTTACTAAGGTTAAGCCCAGTATGGTCTATGTTGAGCAGAAAGAATAGCTTGGTTCTGCCCCATTGTACATGGGGCAATGTAGGAGGACATGTTCAAAAGATTTGACCTTGGCTTGGTTGCAAGGACATAGCCATTCACAGACTGGCAGCTTCTTAAAACATCCCTCCAATCCCTCCCGCCCACTCCTCGCCGCAGGGAGGCGGGACCGACTAGGTGGTTCCGCCCCAGGCGCTTGATGGACCCAATTGAGTTTCAGAGGGCGCTTGGGGAGATTCCGGATTCCCTGGACCGCGATTCGTCTGAGGCCTTGGTCGCTGCCTGGAATAGGGCCGCGGCTGGGGCCTTGGATCGGATTGCGCCTTTGCGGCCTCTCTCCTC
>JANHGC010000059.1:11124-28296 GCA_027560395.1 Boaedon fuliginosus | reverse complement strand
TCCAAGCTTGGTGGCAAAGCCAGGTCTTCACGGCCTTGCGGAAAACAGGCAGGCTAGAGATGGTCCTAATTTCCGTGAGGAGCGAATTCCAAAGGGACGGAGCTCCCACAGAGAAGGCCCGTGCCCACGGCCAGCCGACATTATTTTGCCGACGGGATGCGGAGCAGGGCCTCCCTGTGAGATCTTACCGGGCGCTGGGAGGCATATGGTGGCAGAATGTGCTAATGAATCAACCCAGTTCTTAAGTGGTATTACCTTAAAGAAGTGGGTACCTAAATAATTGGAACTTTAGTTAATAGTGTGGGCATCTTTCCATTATGGTTCAGTGTTGAAATGTCTCTTTATCAGTGTTTCCCAATCTTGGAAAATTTAAAATGGGTGGACTTCAACTCCCAGAATTCTATCCATCTTAACAATGCCAAAGGTAATAAACCTTGTGAGTTTATAATCCAAAATAACATGCTTAACCACCTCAATAATAGACTGTATTCACTTAACAACCTTAGCTTTATCAGTGTTCAATTTTGCTAGTCCAAAGTAAACTTTGTAGCTTAGCCTGAAGGATAATCCTAGGCTAATTGGATATGATTCGATATTGCTTCAGATTAATTCAGTACTCAGATTTAAAAAGTTGTGTGAACATAGCACAGAGGAAATTTTTGTTACAGCTTATTTACCTGTCAGGCTTCATCCAGAATGATAGTTGATTTAAAAGGTTTATAGGCAGAGATTCCAGGACATGGCCTTTGATGAGATAGTTTTATAGAGATATCTGAAAAGCCATGATTAGAGCAGAAAACCACAACTGCAATTGTCAACATCCCAAGGCTCAGTTCTTACATTTATTTCAACCATGCCTGCATCATAAAGGAATGACAGCACTCATCTCCGTGCAGAAGTGGCACTTTATACCTGTCTGTTGTTATGGTTATGGACAATACTATTTAGAGTCCTCCCATGTTTGAGCAATTACCTGGGTTCACTATTGCCACTGAATTCAAATCGTAGCCTGTTTTTTTTCAATTTTAACTTCTTCACAGCATAGAGCCAGTGACAAATCAGCAACTTACTTCTTTCTCTTAAAAAAATTGTGTAATTTATATTGTTTATTATTAACACCGTGTCTTTTAAATGATTGAAACCCTCTTAGAGAGCTATGATAGGGGAATTAAATATTAAATAAGAATTGATAAATGAAATCCTTTTTAGGGCTGCTGCCATTACAAGACTCTTAAGAGGCTTTCCCATAAGACTCTTTTTGTTATGTTTCCCATAACAAAATTTCTGGAAAAAAAATGTATTTTTTTTCCCCATTTTCCTCTTGACCACTGGGAGGTTTGTCAAGTGGAATGCTTTTAAAAAAAAATAAATAGTGTTAATTGTTGGGAAAAGGGACTAATTGCATAAATTCAGATCTATACATAAAACTAAATTCAGATCTATGCATTCTTATTATGATCTGTCCTTGGTTATTTGCTCAATTTTTCTGCATTATATCGGCAGAAACAATTTAGGAGCCCCTCTCTCTCTTCATTTACATCTTGAGTTATTTAATAAATATGGGTTCTGGTAAGTGTTCTGTCAAATTCATCAGTTACTGAGCTGTAAATTAAGCCATTGAAAAAGACAAGGAAACCTTTAATATTTTTGAAGAGCTCTGACATTGTCTCCTGAGAATGTCAGCCGTTGCAAACTAAATCTCTCAAATGTTCAGACAAATTCAGTCAGTTTGGAACCCAAGCCTATTAAAGGGATTTCCCAAACATCTCCCCTTTCATCTCATTTAAAGAATGCTCCGACTCCTGTCATTTTCAGAAAAGGTCACCTGATGCTGGAAGCAGTCTTTTTTTTCCCTGAATTCATTAAATCTTTAAAGGTCTACTCAGGTAAAAAATTCCCATTTTTCTTGATGACTGAGGTTATTATCACTATGTTTTTGCTTTCCTTCCTGGTCCATTTCTACTATCTGAAGTAACAGGAAAAAAATTAAGGGGGGGATATTATGGTCTAGAAGTAAGCATAATGTCTTAAAGTAAAATCAGTGACTTCTGTTAAGAATCACTGATCTATTATTCCAATGTATAATATCTTAAGGTATGTATGCCAAGCTTACAAAGTTAAAAATAGTAGCACTGTAGTAGACTCTGTTAGGGTATTGAATTTGCCTAACAAAGTTCGGTTAGAAAAACATACAAACCAGAATGAGATGAGTCATGTTAAACTGACATATTGCTTTAAGGGAATGTTACAACTGGGATAATTACAGGGTGTATTAATTACAGTGTATTCTGATTGGTCTGGTCTGTTTGCACTGTTATTTAATTGAAACCTGTAACTCAGTTTACTTGTGGTGTACTGGTGGTATTATTTGTGTAGTGTTTGGTGGGAGGTTTGCTTGGTGGTTTTTATTACTGAAGATCTACTGTTTGCTGTACTGGACTGATATGTGTATGACCTTGTATTACTGGTAGGAAGATATTGATCTCTGAATATCCTTGAAACTTTGTTTGCTACAGCTCGTGTATGACCCGGACTGTATTGGACTTTGAATCTGCTTATAATAAATACATTTTTAATATCTCAGTGTATATCTGGGTAGTTACTGGTTGTTGTGATTTCAGACTTTACCATTCAACTATGCACGTTCGCACTTGAAGGCATCTAAAAACTTAACAGACTCAATGTTTTGAAATTTGTTTTATTGACATTCAGGTAGTTAACCTGCAAATGGAGAAGTTTTCCAGCCACTGATTTTTAGTGTATAATTCAACAAACTTTTTTTTTTTTTTGGTAACATGCTTGCATGAAAAACTATCCTGTTTGAAAAGGAGTGTTGAGTACAATATTTATTATTCAGGATACCAAAAGTTTGAAATTTGCTTTTGAAGAAATGGTTTCTTAAACTATTCATTACAATAAAAGTTCTCCCAACGGTTACTGGTATCAGTTTTACCAGTGATGGCTTCTATCCATTAGACTTCAGTTTAAAGTTATTATGGATAACATATATCTATAAAATTGTATCTAAAAGATACAGACTATTTGTTTCTATGTATTTCTGAAAGATAAGTCTGCATTTTCTAGTCTTTGTAGGATTTGACCAGGTGGAGCTCAAGGATAGGGTCAAATCAGTTTGGTTTGCTACCTGGACCAAAGTCCAGCCTCCTGTGAATTCCATTCACTCTACTCTAGCACCAATTTGCCTTCATCATTAGTAGATCACATTCTTTTGTATAGGTAGCATGAAATAAACAAGTAATACTTTTGAAATCTATCCCAACTTCTGGTTTCATGCATCTGACAATTCTTCATGGATAGAGAAAAAATACATGCAAATATAGACAACTAGCTGATCACCCAGCCTTGGTTTTTTTTAAAGAAATATATTTGTGCCACAGCATTTGCAAGCCTTCTGAAGCCCCCAGCACCCCTCCCATATTGTTTGCGAGTCTTCTCAAGACCCTGGCACCCCCTCCCACATCTCTGCTCTGGCAAGGCTGTTTCTGGGCCAAGGGCGGGCCAGGCTCTAGGCCAAGGGCAGGCCAGGTCTGAGGAAAGGCAGCCAGAGCTTAACAGGGGCATTGGGCCAAAGTCTTTTGAGGGCCTTCTTAAGCCCCTGTGCCCCTCCAACATCGTAGGTGACCTTACTTGGTAGGGTGGACTGCTCCATGTGTCTTGGTCCCTTCACCACTGGAGCAAATCTGGAATTTATATGTATAAAATATGGTGCCTCAGAGGTTTGGATATGGTGCCTCAGTCAGTTTGAAAACTGCACATGCTAGTAGAGAGGCAAAACTACACGTGCTCAGTAGAGAGTTGCTGCTTGTTACTGAAGAGTGTCCTCTTTGCCTCCCCAAAAGGGAGGCAAAAAGCCCCCCTACCCTTTGGAGACTGACAGTGTTGTTCTTACTATGCTTTGCCACCTATCTGCCAAGTTTGAGGTAGATTGGTGCAGAACTGAATATTTGTATAGAGCACATACAAACAAACATCCGCACCCCACCTCTCTTTTATAGATATAGATTTTCTAAATGAACACACATTTATTTTCTCTATTTTCTACGTATAACAAATGCAGACTCTGAAGTTTTAGGGTTACATGCAATTGTGCTTAAAGTGTGTTGATGTTGTTGTTGTGTTGTTATGGTTGGTCACAGTCACCCAGATGTTTAGACTGGACTTGATTTTTATATTCACCTATTGGATCTTTCCCAAGCATTATTGTTATTGAACTAGGGATTAGTTATTTCATATTAGGATAGCCTTGTGTTGTGATTTAGAACAGTGGTTCCCAACCTTTCCAGTTTGGTGGCCCCACCCAACACGGGGGTCCATGCAGTGATGATATTCTAACCAGTTTGCTTAATTGCAGGGTTGCACTCAACTGGAAAGAATGTCAGCATTGACCACATCCATCTGTCCCATTTCAGCAGGACCACCGGAGCAAGGTACGCTCTGCGGTGGCACGTTGGACTCTGCAATCTCGCAGCCAGTTAAAACTGGTCGCCAGGCCACACACTGCCAAATCCAACCCCCATTGTCTTGCAGGCAGAGTGTTGTAATTGGCTGTGAGATCGCAGAGGCTACGTGCTGCCTCAGAGCGTTCCTTGGTCAGCCTGCACTCATGGGAAGGGGCAGGTGGACACGGTCAGTGCTGATATTATTTCTGGTTGAGCGCAACCCTGCAATTATGCAAACTGGTTAGAATATCATCACTTTGTCCATGTGAGTGGCAGGTGCACATGTGTGCACACAGCTCCATTTGTGTGAGTGGCATTCTCATGTATCCTGTACTCATGCACAAATGCATGAATGGAGCTTCACATGTGAGTGCACACATGTGAAGCACTCTCTGCTCACTTGTGAAGTTCCATTCAGATGAATGGAGGGTGCGTACATGCACCAATTGCACAAAGTGGAGCTTCAAGTGCATGTATGTGGAGCTTGAGCAAGTGGGGCTTCCTATACATGTGCTTGCCCATTTCTCCCATAGACCATTCAAACAGGTCATGTCCAGGGGTGGTCCCCCAAAATTTTAGCAACAGGTTCTCTGCCCAGTTGCTAGGTGGGCGTGGCCGTGGTGGGCGTGGCCTAATTGGCCTCTTGCATCATGGTGTGTGGATGTTTTCTACCTCCATAGGTTCAAGAGGCTTTCCATGAGCCTCTGGGATGGTGAAAATGGCCACCCCATTCTCCAGAGGCCCTCTGGACGCTGGAAAGAGGCCTGTTTTTCAGACTTCTGGAACTTCCAGGAGGCCTGTTTTTTGCCCTCTCCAGGCACTGGAGACTTTCCTTGAGCCTCTGGGATGGCAAAAATGGCCTCCCCTGGGTTCTGGAGGCCCATTTTTGGACTTCTGGAACTTCCAGGAGCCCCATTTTTCACCCACTCTAGGCTCCAGAGGCTTTCCTGAGCGGGCAAAAACTGAGAGGGCAAAAACTGCATTCCAAGGCTCCAGAGGCCCTCCAAACTCTGGAAGCAGGCCTGTTTCTTGGCCTTCCAGAGCCTCAAGGAGGCCTGTTTTTTGCCTGGCATCCATAATAGTGCATGTGGGGACTCCTGGGAGGAGTGGGGTGGGAGGGGCCAGACAGGGGTGGGATTTACAAACTGGACAGACTCTTAGCTAGAGGATCACCCAAACCCATGCAAACCCATAGCAGCCCAGCCCTGATCATGGCCCTGTAGTGGGCCACGGCCCAGGGGTTGGGACCCCTGATTTAGAAGACTGTTCTCTATCTGAAGGGCTATACATTAGCCCATTATACATGCAAACAAGTATAATTAGAAGAGAGACTTGAAATTCTCAGTATATATTAATTAATGACAGTAAGCTAGTCAGATGCTAGAACTCATTCATTTTCACTCTTAATCACTAAGGTGAATTTTCTCTTTAACAATTGGAGAATCTTTTCTAAATCATTTTTTGATACCATAAAGGTAGGCAACATAATTTCCTCAGGTCAATGTTTCTCTAGGTTTCAGATCTATTGCCATAAATAGAATCTCTCCTTAGAAACCATGTTCATCAAATATATCCAAGATTGTCTCCTAGTCATGCCTCGAGCTGCTTTCAACAGGAGTAACAGATTTACCAATCCTACCTGTTCTCCTGTCTGTTCGATAAAGTAGTGAACTCGCTAGCACTATTCACTCAACACAGAGGAGCTTTGGAAACAGATAAAAGCCAACAAATCACTCCTTTTGATTGGGACAAGCGAAATTATTATCAAGGCTGAAGGTTCCTGGAGCAGGAAATTGTTCTGTTTTGGGCTTAGCTTTTGACACTGTGTCTGGGAAAATATAGAAAACAACTGTGATAATAAAAAGCTATTCCTTATTGCCTTTGACAAACAAGAAAAGAGAAAGTCAGCAGGCATCCACATTGAAAGGCAATGACTAAAGCAAAAAAAAAAAAATGGCAGTGTCACTTACTGAAGCAATTTGATTGACAAAATGATGGCTCTGCCTAAATTCCTGAAAGATTATGATGAAGACATAATGGGTTGATGGTTTTTTTTTTAAATAATATGTCTTTCTACTCAAATGAGTATTCAAAGTGGATGACAATGATAGAAATATGAAATGGAAAAATATAGGAAGCCTAAGCTAAAATAAACAAACAATTAAAGGACAAGCAAAAGGGATGCCAATTTGTAGGTCTTCCAGATAGTATGAGAACTAGATGCAACTCTTGACAGGAAGTATTCTATCCTTTGGGAACCACACAGGAAAAATCCATCTTCTGCATACTTAGTAAGTAAGCTTTTGACAAACTGGTCATATCAGAAGGCTCCTCCAGGTGTGTTTTAATGCTTAGGAAAAGATACCTCTCAGGTAGTCATGTATTGAGTTTAGAGTTGTAAAGTTTATTCGCAGTAAATGTTGGCAGCCAATATATATATTTCCATACAGGCAATACTTGACTCCTGTACTTTGCATATGGAAATAACATGGAAATAGATTGATAGCTTTTATTTATACCAACTGCAACTTCCAGACATTTTTCATGGGTAGCACACATAAAGTGTACAATAATAGTAAAGTATGTAATCAAGCTGTTACCAAATCCAACTGATTTAAGAATACTAATAGAAAAGAATAGGTGTAGTTCAGAGCTGAACTGTGGAGTCTTTGGTGTTCTCTGAGCTTGGTTGTAAAAGAACTCCATAATTCAAGAATAATCACAAATGTACTTATTACAGCTGCCAGTTTTGAATCTAATACCTGTGGACCTCCTGTTTCAGGGGATTACAGCTGCCATCCAGAACCGATTGAACTTTGATCTCCAAATCTAGTTTCCTAGCTATCAACAGAATCTCCATCTTGCCTCAATTTAATTTGATCTTGCTTTTACTCAACCGCATCCTCCTGAGACTAGGTAATCTTGAAAAAACAACATTTTTTTTTAGTTTTATATGGCAAGGGGAATTCCAACCCTAAACTCCAAATGACTTTCCCCACACATATTATGCTTTAGATGGTAAGGATATTCCAATCAGAATTGTGTAAGTGTTGTTTGATTATTAGGATATTAGCATTCTAAACCTCAATTATTTATTTGGTCAACAGCCATTCATTTGCAGCAGCAATGCAGACTTTGCACTGTTGCTCTATAAAAATTAAGATGCCAGTGGTGATTTTAGTTAATGAACTGCCTCAGTAGCTGCAGCTGAGACCCAATTTTTATTTAAAGGGAGAGCAGGATTTCTTGTTTGTTTAATATAGCCAGCCTTTCCCTTCCAAGGATAAGCTCCAAAAGGCTAATGAACAAACCAAAACAGCAACAGAAGCAACAACCTTACTGATAAAATGAGTTCCAAACAATGGCCACAATTAAGAATAGTCTTGAAAACAAGTTCCCAGGGACTTTGAACAAGAAATTACAATTAATAAATTGATCAGCAATCATTAAAAAAATAATCTCTAACCAAAGATGCTCAAAGGTATGTGGAATACAGGCAAAAAAGGTTTTTATTCAAAGTTTCCTGTGCTTTTTAACTTCATGAATTATTGATTTGTTCTTAGAACTCAATGGCACATGCAAGAGAGCCACATCTATTCATCTTAAAGCTGTATTTAATTTGCAATCCAGTTCATCCAACTGACTCATTTCCATTACTCAATTCTCTTCTATTGTATGTACTGCAAGGCAATTACATCAACTTATCACAATGTGGTCATTTATCAATGTTCCTATCACCATCACAAATTCTTATTAATGTCTGTAGATTACAGTACTTGTGTCATAATTATTCCTATCTTAGATATGTAGTCCTTGCCTAGAATATTGGATCAACTGTACTAGAATTAATATATAGAAGGAAAGGGTGCGGCAGGATGCGACTGATTGGGTGTCAATTACTTATATTGTTAATAAAAGCCATAATCGTGTCTCAGAGTGAAGAATCTTATAATCATAGACAACCATGTGCTAAGTGATGTAGCATAGTGATGAAGTAAGATTCAGATACTTATTATTGATAGCAATAAACTATTTATTTACACACACACACACATATACATACATATACACATACACATACACATACACATACACATACACACACACATATACACACATATATATATATAAAGTTCTGGGTAAAATCATCCTACAGGTCTTTGATTGGTTGACATAAGCATGTGTTCATGAGGTTCTTTCTTAACCCCTTCATTTCAGTATTGATGTAACATATGAGAACACTATCTAACAGACATTATGTTTGAAAAATCAGAAGTCCATTGAAATTATGTCAGGCAAAAGCTGCATAAGAGCCAAAATAACTGCCCAAGTGTGCTAGGTCTAATGAAACAAACTATTAGACATATATTTATTCGGAGATGACCTTTTTCTAAAAGCAGCAAGGAGACCAAATTCAATAACATGGTGAATCTGGCTTGTTGACAGCTATAATCAAAATAAGTCGACCTTTGTGAATACAGTGGAATTATAGGCTTTTGAAAAAATTCAGTAAGAAAACAAGAAAACAAGTCAAAGGGTATAGAAGCTCTGCCTTTATAGAGAACAGCTGCTATGGATATAATTGTGCCTATACTTTTCCTGTCTATCCTCTCAAATAGACAATTGTTATATATAATATAAAATTAGCATATAGTATTATTTATTTATTTATTTAATTTAATTGATATCCCACTTTTCTTCCCCGATCAAAGGGAACACAAGGCAGCTAACAACATTAAAACAACCATGGGAGAGGCAGATATGGTGGGAGCTGAGGCGTTAGCCATCATCGGGGACTTGTACTCGTCAGCTGGTGGTGGTACAGTGTTCCAATCCCTCTGGCTCATCTCAGGGGCCCATTGCCTTGGGAATTCAGGGCCTTGGGCTCTGGCTGTTGCTCTTTAATGCCAAGTCAGTGGTTAACAAAGCTCCTCTGGTCCAGGAATTAATCCTGGAGAAGAGGACCGATCTGGCTTGCATCACTGAAACCTGGTTGGGGCAGGAGAGGGGCGTCCCCCTCACTGAGATTCCCCCCCCAGGTTTCAGGTATTGCACCAGCTGTGACCCTAGGGCAGGGGCACAGGGGTGGCTGTTATTATCCGTCAGGATCTCCATCCACGGAAAGGCACTGCTCCAGGGATTATCGGGTGTGAATCTCTCCCTTTGAAGTTGGACTTGGGGTCCAGTTAAGTCTGTTGCTTTATTTATTTATTTATTTATTTATTTATTAAATTTATACCCCGCCTCTCTTCACCTGAAGGGAACTCGAGGCGGCTAACAATACAATATTTAAGGAAATCTCATAGGAAAAGGACCACTAGTAGTGATGATGTATCAACATTTAGTTTTATTTTGGAGAACAATATGGCTACTATCATAGCCATATGGCTGCCAATGAGTACTGCATCTCCCCCAAAAGGTGAAAGAGGGGATGAGATTTTAATTATTCCCAAATTGGATAAACTCCATCATTCTGGAAACTCATCCTATCCTATTTAATAGCAATAGCAGACTTATATACCACTTCACGCTGCTTTACAGCCTTCTCTAAGGGTTTTGCACAATCAGCATTTTGCCCCCAACAATTTGGGTCCTCATTTCACCGATCTTGGAAGGATGGAAGGCTGAGTCAACCTTGAGCTGGTGAGGATTGAATCCCTGGCAGTCAGCAGAATCAGCCTGCAATACAGCACTACCACGTCTCATACATAGGAATGGAATATGAAAGAAAGCAGAAGTGTTAACATTGTGGAGTCAATAACACTAAAATAGTAGATATTTCTGGGCTTTGATCACCTGGTTACACCCACCCATATAATGGTCTCAGAACCTTGCACACTCCAGGAAAAAGACATGCAGGTTGCACTTTTAGTGAAACAAAAATGCTATGCTTTAAAGAGCTTGTAGATAAGCTTTCTCCAACCTAGTATTTTCTATTTATAACTATCATCCCTCCGGAATAAGACAGAATGTAACGTCAAGACTTTCCTCCTCATTATTGCATCTTTCCCACATTTCTTTTCCCACTGAAACACCTAGGAGAGATTGGGAGGAGACTGCATAGGAACCCAGTTCTTCAAGGTTGCAAACTCACGAGAGAAGAAAGATTTAGATTTCTGAGGTAAGCTTTATGGCTACTAGGATAATCTAACAGAATCTTGAAAAGATGACAGAATGATTCTCCTCTCTATTTTATATATATAGTGTAACAAATTTATTGAATTGATTGAAGGCAGAGTTCAATCTTTGTTCTTATATTTTCTTCTTCCTCTGGACTCAGGATTCTTTTCTCTAATGACCCAACTCCTTCATACAATGGTTTGGCTTCCTCCCATGATCTCAGGGTCTATTAGGCATTCCATCACAATGGGAGGCTAGTGATAAAGAAACCTAATAGGAAAGTGCCCTGTGATGTTTTCGTTCAAGATTTAATAAAAGTGTGGGAAGCCAGAAATACTGCAATCCCTTGTATGGTAGAAGTTGAGAAATGTGCATGAAATTTATGATCACTATGTAATAAATAAGTGCAAGAACTCTGCATATCATCAAAGAGGGCTTCTTCAACATTTTCCTCTTTTCTGAAAGAAGTTCAAAACCAAATTCTCTTTCATAAAGTTAAGTTAGAACTGGCAGGAAAAATACAGGAGAAATCTTCAGCTCAGCACTACCTGCAGGTGCCATAAAGAAATTTTCAAACTTATTACCATTTTTGTAGAATTATGGAAGCTTTCATTGAATCAGGAGCCTCCTGCTAGTGGAAGTGATCCCATTTTTGGCCCCACAATCCTATTTAAATAAGAACATTTTCTTGGAATTTAAAAGGTTCACATATGAAGAAACCAAGTACTCATGCAGTACTACTGTCTGGTAGAATTAAAAGCATATCAATGCCTCCATGATAAAAAAAAAATCATGGATTTTTTTTTGTTTTATTTAAATTGTGATAAACTAAACAAAAAGCAAAATGCAAATATAAACAACAGCATTAAAGGACCATCAGGTATAGCCTCCTAATTGATAAGCATTTTGATTAAAAAAATAAAAATTGTAAAAAAGCTGTTGGGGATGGGAGAGGCTCAGAAATTATGTTACACAATGAACAATTCCAAAATCACTGATTTGCCGAAAAGTTTTTTTTCCTTTGTGTTTTCTTAAAAAAGACAAATTCAAACATTTAATTTCTACCATTCAAAGGAATGATTGAAACTACTTTCATACAGTGTTGCCAGAATTCATGGCAACTACAATAATACATGGTTGTACTAGAAAATCGCATATATACCACTTTAGTGCAGGCCTACATAAAATAGCATTTTCATTTCATTAAGAGAACATAACCTCATCAAATTAACGCTGTATAGCTTCAATGCTGCTGCATTCAATCTACATGACAAAATATAATGGTAGAATATGTGCTTAGTTATGCATAGATTTTCTTGCCTGCTAAAGTTTATGGATGGATCATTAACAATTGTCCATTTTTTATCTTGTGATCTTTTGGGGGGTCCACATATGCCCCAACTAATTTTTTTTCTTTAATTTGTTTAATTTACATAATTGTATCAAAATCTTCTTCCTATTCTTCCTTTGATTTTCTGTTTATCTGGGTCTTGGATGTCATCATTAGCAGAAGCATAGGAGTTAATCCATAACATTTCCATATAATTGGATCTTCATTGTAATATAGGCAAAAAAAGTAAAAATAAAATTAGCCTTTGGCTTGAGAGCAATACCATATTCAAACAATACTGGAAGTCTGATAAAACTGAGTAGAAAGTAAGTCTGTATCCTCTATTCAAAGGACATAATGCAGCCACAAGACTTGGCATATATTATTATCAAAATATGGATACTCTTTATTGACATTGGAAACACTTTTTAAAAAAAGTTATGAATTAAATATTTACCAACTACCAAAAATACCAAAACTCACTCACCCTTTCTGGAGTTGTCCTACATAAGAGAATCCTATACATTTTGGGGTCTCAATTTGGAACTGAAAATATACTATTCTGGAATTTCTGGAAAACTGCTAAAAGTCCATGTCAGAAATATTGCACCCAATAGAGAAGTAGAATAGACTCAGTAGGAGATAACTTCTGATATTACTATGGCAGACTGATTTGAAATTAGGCAGTTTTCAAAACTGTTGTAAGATGATGCACGCTGTTCTCTGCGTGTATGAGTATATATGTTTTTGGCTTCCTGTTTTTTTCTCTATTAACCTTTGAGCACATGCTACTAATAACTGTTTAAAAGTTGGACAGTTTGTTGGCTTTATTTGATCTTAACATGTTCTTTTTGTTTTGTTTAGATTCGGTCATTGAGAAGTTTTCATGAGATTAAATCATTATTTCTTGGGTTTTCAGATTGAAGGGATTCATTTAAGTCAGAGCTGTCCAAACTTGGCAACTTTAAGACTTGTGGACTTCAATTCCCAGAATTCCTCAGCCAAGCTTAAGGAGATTGACTGAAGGAGACTGACTTAAGGAGTTATTTTATTCATACCTGTCTGGGCTTTGTCACAGGTTCTGAATGGTAGGCTGTTGATCTTAACAAATTGAATTGAATAATTAAAATTGATAAGATAGGTAGCTGTGCAAGATAGACATAAGCAATGAAGTCCAACTTAGAAACCTGAAGTATATTTCATCAGCACTCTCTCTGAACATTAAAAGTATTCTATCATTTGAGAGTCTCTCTCCTTTTCCTTTCTGGTATTTTTAGCACTAAATCAACAAAGCTGTTACTGTCATTTTTTCAGTCAGACCGTCATCTAGTGGGAATGCAAAATTATACTCAGCTGCAAACTATTGACACTCCCCTTAACAAAAATGATTTTAATAAATCTTTACATTTAGCTTCTGAGATGAGAGAGAGAGAATCTTTACCATGAAATATACAAGTATGTAAGTGTTTTATGAAAAGTTTTATTAACTTTACAAAAGAAGAATTGGCAGCGAACCATGAACATCCTGTACTTCTAACACGTGGTTATAAATTACATGTTCTTTCCAATAACATCTGAAAGAGAGACTGTAATTTAAATTTCAAAACCACTTGGCATACCTACTATATAGTGCTGACATGAAGTAAAGGGAGGATCTGGAGAGACTCAGACAAAGAGTGAAAATATAAAGACATCCTTAGCTTAAAAAGCTGCTGATGAATACAATTCCTTTCCAGCTGGACAGGGATCAAGTACTTGCTTGTCATCTCATTCAATGCACTGTTCAATCAGAGATTCTTCCTTTCAACAAAAAGGAAACTTAAGTGCTGCTAATCATCCCTTGTACAACTTTATCTTGCAGATACCTTCTTTATGTCAGGATATATTTTTTTTCAATGACCATTTGCCAACAGCAGAGGGATCAAACTTGTTATTAAGGACAAAATGCAAGTATGCCTTTACTGACTTGGGGTGGAGAAAGGAGGGAGGAGAGCATTTTTATAGGTGCATGTGTTATAACATTACATATAGCTTTATAATGTTTAATCTCTCTCTCTTTTTCTCTCTGTCTTCCTGTGTATGTGTATGTATATACTGTGTCTATATACATGTGTGTGTTTATACACACACATCCATATGCATATACATATTCACATATACTTACATCCAATCCAGACAACTTTGAATAATCTAGAGGAATGTGCATATAGTTTGCTGAAAAAAAAAACTTGGTCAGTTTTAAATGTCAGTATGACTATGATGTAAGAATTAAGACTTATTCTTTACAAAATGTTAAATAAAATAAGCTGATTTTCACTGAACACACTTTAGGTTAAGGCAATCTTCTCTCATATTTTGGGCATGGTGAGTACAGTACATTAGGAAGTCTGAACACAATTCATTCTTACAAAATGGCCACTTTGGGGGTTTTCTTCACAAGATGGCTGCCACAAGGGGCATTTACAACCATGAACCACATCCATTTACAAGAATGTAAGCTGATCAATGGTTCTTGTCCTTCTTGAGATGTTTATTTTATTTATTTATTTATTTTATTATATTTATACCCTGCCTCTCTTCCCTGGTCAAGGGGAACTCGAGGCCGCTAACAACAATGGTTAAAATACAATATAATACATTAAAAATTATCACATAATCACATACAACAAAATTCTTCCAATAGGGGGAGATGCACATCAATTCCAGGCCCGCCGACAGAGCCAGGTCTTAATGGCTCTGCGGAAGGCCAACAAGGTGGGGATGGTTCTGATCTCTGTGGGTAGCTGGTTCCAAAGGGCCAGCACGGCCACAGAGAAGGCCTTAGCATGGGGGCCCACCAGCTGATATTGTTTAGCTGACGGGACCCGTAGCAGACCAACTCTGTGGGACCTAATTGGGCGCTGGGAGGCATGAGGTGGCAGAAGGTAGTCTCGAAGGTACCCTGCTCCTAAGCCATGAAGGGCTTTAAAAGTTGTTTCTAGCACCTTGATTTGCCCCCGGAAGACCACTGGGGAGCTGGTGCAGCTTGCGGAGGACAGGTGTTATATGGGTGCACTGAAGTACACCGTTAATCACTCACGCAGCCGTATTCTGGACCAGTTGCAGTCTCTGAGTGCTCTTCAAGGGCAGCCCCATGTAGACCACATTACAGTAGTCCAATCGAGAGGTGACAAGGACATGAGTAACCATAAGAAGAGCTTCCCAGTCCAGGAAGGGCCGCAACTGGTGCAACAGGTGAACCTGTGCGTAGGTACCCTTGGCCACAGCTGTCAAATGATGGTCTAATTGCAGCTGCGGATCCAAGAGCACCCCCAAGTTGTGCACCCATTCTGAGGGGAGCAGAAGTCAGTCTATGTTAAACCCAATGTTAGTTTTAATTTGTTTTAAAAAATTTTGTTGAATTTTAACCTGTTAATCTCCCACTTTTAAAGAAATTATTTATTGGAACTAAAATAATTTAACTGTGCTTTAAAATCTGTACTGTATGTTTCCACAGTTTGTAAACCACCCTGAGTCCTTAGGGAGAAGGGTGGTATAGAAGTTCAATAAAGAAATAAAGAAATAAAGACATTTGTCTCCCCCCAGCATCAACGATGGACAATCAACTGGACCATGGGGGGGCAGTATCCACAGCCACTCAGTCTTGTCAGGGTTGAGCCTGAGCCTGTTGGTCCCCATCCAGATCCTCACATCCTCCAGACAGCGGGACCACTAGTTGGCATCACTAGTTCAGCCAGGGGCAGAGATGTACAATTGGGTATCATCAGCATACTGATGATACCCTACCCCATGCCATTGGATGATCTTCCCCAGCAGTTTCATGTATATTTTAAATAGAAGGGGGGAGAGAACTGAACCCCGAGGGACCCCGCAAGGCAGGGCCCTCAGGTTAGATCTCTGCCCCCCACCAACACTGACTGGGAATGGCCTGAGAGGTAGGAGGAGAACCACCACAACACAGTGCCCCCCACTCCCAACCCCCTGAGCCGCCCCAAAAGGATACCATGGTCGATGGTATCAAAAGCCGCTGAGAGGTCAAGAAGTACCAGGATAGAGGAAGCTCCCCCATCCCGGGCACGCCAGAGTTCATCTACTAGTGCAACCAATGCTGTCTCAGTGCTGTACCCAGGTCTGAATCCAGACTGTAAAGAATCCAAATAATCAGCTTCCTTCAAGGTATGCAGGAGTTGAAGTGCCACTACCTTCTCAACAACCTTCCTTAAAAAGGGAAGATTGGAGACCAGACTAAAGTTGTTCAAAACCACTGGGTCCAGGGAAGGCTTCTTGAGGAGGGGTCTCACCACTGCCTCCTTCAAAGCTGGTGAGAAGAACCCCTCCCTCAGAGAAGCATTAATAATCACCTGAAGCCTGCTACGTGTTACCTCCTGGCTAGCCGAAACCAGCCAGGAGAGGCACGGTCCAATAAACAGGTGGTGGTGCTCATCACACCCATGACCTTGTCCAAATCATTAGGGGACACAAGAACAAACTCTTCCCAAATAACCGGACTAAGATCTGCCCCAGTCACCTCCACGGATCCTGTCCAGCCAGAGTCCAGGTCCGACCCAATCTGGGCGATTTTATCTGACAGAAACTGGACAAACTCCTGAGCTCTGCCCTGCAAGGGCTCCTCGCCCTCCCCCAGTTTTAAGAGGGAGCGAGTCACCCTAAACAGGGTGGCTGAGCAACAGTCTGTGGACATGATAAGAGTGTCATAGTAGGTGCTTTGCTGCTTTTATCGCCACTAAATAGGTTATAATATGGACTCCTAATAGTGTTCAGTCAGATTCAGTTTTTCCGGTCCTCCAGCAGCGCTCTAGATGTCTCCTCTGCCGCTGCATCCTGCAGAGCTTCTCAGTAAACCAAGGAGACTTCTGAGATCGGAGGACAGTGAGAGGTCGCAAAGGCACAGCCTGATCTAAGGCTCTGGCACACCGCTATTCCACACCGCCACCAGGTCTCAGCCAAGCTGTGGGCAAGGGAATCAGGATTTCCCCCAAGCTCCCTCTGAAAACCAATTGGGTGCATTAGGCCCGTGGGGCAGAACCACCTAGTCGGTCACACCTCCCTGCGGTGTGGGGTGGTCGTCAGGAAATCCAGTTTCAAAAGGGAGTGATCTGACCATGACAATGGTTGAATAACTATATCCCCCAAATCCAGATCACAGTGCCATTGCTCTGAGATAAAAACTAGGTTGAGTGTGTGCCCTCCCCTATGAGTCAGACCCTGAATTACTTGGGTCAGGTCCATGGTTGCCATGGA
>JANHGC010000059.1:0-11024 GCA_027560395.1 Boaedon fuliginosus | reverse complement strand
CAGACCCGATGCTGAAAATAGAGCGAATATAGGTAAATATACCCTAGAGTTGGGTGGGAGGGCTCAAAATGTAAAAATATATATATATATTTTTCTCTGACCTGAGTATAAACCGAGGGTGACTTTTTCAGCTTATTTTTGGATGCTGAAAAACTCGGTTTATACTCAAGTATATATGGTACCATGTACAGAAATAATAATTCTTTTGGATTGTTAATATAAAGTGAGACCTGATTTTTTTTTAGTGAAGGAGGAGGGACCTTCTAAACATAATAATAAAAAAGAAAAGAACAGAGTATGCATTATACGGGTTTAGTTGGGTGGCTATAGAAATTAAATAAATAAATAAAATTATAAGCCCAACAAACAAATATGACTTCTTCCTATATTTCTTATTGAATTATATCAGTACTTTAATTAACAGAGGTGTCAATTGTTTATATAAAGTCAGAAGAAACTAAAATCAAGAAACGTGCCATTTTTTTAACATTTTACTTTAATTCATATATTTATATATAAGTATGCTGTATCACTATCAGTGAACAAAACTGATTGATAGCCAATGAAGTGACTACACAAGGAGAACCCTGAATGCATGCTTGTTTGTTTGGCTGGTTGCAATGATATGCATGTGCACACACACATGCATGCACACACACAATATATATATAATATGCCAACATTACACAGTGTCAACTTTTGAAAGGGATCATCCTTGAGATATGTATTTTCTGTTTACAAAATTTATCTGTCACTCAGCAGCTGGAATCCCCAAATACTTTCCAAATTATGTCATTTTTATCTGACTCATTTCCCACGTTCATAGAATTATACAGAGAATGAAAACATGGAAGGAGAAGAGGCATTTTTCCTAGCTTTTACACTCTGGATTCAGAAAAGCAGCAGCAGCAGCTCTATGTCATAAGATCTAATTATCAAGAATTGCCTTTTCTGCCCCAAAGCAACCATTTGGATGACAGTGTTCTGTGCACTGTAAAACAAAATAGGAAGCCAGTGCAGTATATACTGGCTCACCGCTTCCTGCCACTTCTTCTGATATCTGCCTCCCCATCTCATTTATTTTCCACACATTAATGGTAGCAGTCACCTTGAGCTGGTGATGCAGAGTAATTTTCACAGAAACCTTGATCAGAAACCATAAATCAGCCTGATGTGCTTTTATGGTCTAATAACATTCTGTCTGCTCCTACAAGCTCTTATGTAAAACTGCACTGCAGTGAAACCCTTGTATTAGATTTTATTGCAGATATATGGGCCCACGGTCTATTCCTATCTTCAGTGTACACTGTGTATATGGACCAACATTTCAAAACTACTCCTATATTAAGAAATTTGTTTAACTATACATAAGAGAGAATGCAGATCAAAAACCACAAAGCCTTCCACCAGCATTTAATTTCATTTATTAGAATACCAGAATTGTCAAAAAAGCAGACAGGTGAGTGGGAATAATTTCAGGAACCTAATCTCCTAAGGGAGTCTTCTTTAATGTGCTAAGATTTTCAGGAAAATAGAAGAGAGGAGATACAGCTGGTGAGGGTATTAGATATATGGAAGATATTTTGCCGCACCCCTGTGGAACTCATATCATATGGAGGAGGACTCCCAGCATAGGATTTAGGGATCATAATGAACAATCTTATTTTTAGACTACAGAATTTTTCGAAAGCCCAACGAAGGGATTTTTTAAAAGACCCAAGAGATATTTGGACGCACACCATATAGTAAAACAAATCTAGGGACAATATCTGATTTCAATTCTGACACCATCCAAAGATGTAAATAAAAAATTACTTTACTGGCTGGATAAAAAATATTGGTTGAAAAATAATAATGGGAGATTACTTTTTTAATATAATTGAAGAATCAGCTAATTAATTTTTGAGTAGAAAACAAAAATAAATGCCTGTCACTTTTTAATTTTTGGGGGGTACAGAGAACTCAAATGTCTCTACTCAGTTCCTGAGATTGAGCCTGCTGGCATTTTTAATAGAAGATTTCTTTACACATTCACATTAGAGGTGTTTAAAATATTAAAAACAAAATTGAAAACATCTGAATTAACTTGGAAGGCTGATCTAGCCAAACTATTTGACTCTTCACTAACCCCCCCAAATTCTCTGTGGTAAGAGACCCTCAAAGGACTATGAAAGATGATTCAGATAATAACAGAATGAGCGGAACTCTGGCTAATACTTTGCACAGATGTTCAGCTGCTCAGTTAACTAATATCCTGAGTCTAAATATATTGATTAAATTCATTGGATCATAGAAGGATTAGAATGGATTTTGAAGGTCATCTTGTCCAATCCTCTACTCAAGGCAGAAAGTAATTGAGATTCATACATAAAGTCTGTGGACTTATCTGCAAAACTATGCAATCCACATATTATCTGCTTCCTTATCTGTCATTTGCGTTACTTTGAATCAGATATACCGTGTTTTCCCAAAAATAAGACCCTTTTTTTGCCACCCAAAAAGACACCTGATCTTATTTTCGGGGGATGTTATCCACTGACTAACCTATGAGTTAGGGGCATGTGTCTGTTGGGTGGACGTGTAAAAATCAAGCTAGGTCTTACTTTCAGGGGAGGTCGTATTTTCAGGGAAACAGGGTAATAACAAGAGAGCAAACATATATCAATGGTATAAATTGATTCTCTCTTGAGTTTACTTCTAAAGAAGCTGGAGGGAAGATTGTTTAAATCACAGAATTAAACCAATACTTTTGTTACATTGATCTGTTAAATCTGATAAAAGAAAAATTCACTGGTATCAAAATTTCCCTTTTAGTTTACTGGTGTATTTTCATTGGCACACAACCATGCTGGAGTGTGCTATCTTAGTGCAACTGATGTGCTCAGCTAAGAAAATAAAAGTAACAATCCTGCTTTTATTGAGCAAGTATAAAGTGAGGACAAACTGTAATTTACAAGGTAATTTCCAGTTCATTGTTCTTTTAGTCAGTGCACTTGCTTTCTGCTTGTTCATGTATGGAACTGCATTATGAGAATTAAGGACACTGAATGGCTGCAATAATTAATAGTTTTGTGAAAATGTTGTGTGAATAAGTTCATATTGCTGCTGTTTAAGCTTCAGGTCTTTCTCCAACAATGTTGTGTGAACAATCTTTCCCAGTGGTGGGGTTCAAATAATTTAAGAATCAGTTTGCCCAGGGTCAGATTAGCTGTTGTGGGAGGCAGGGCCCAACCTGACCCTGGGTGAACCAGTTGTTAAATTACCCTTCCCACCTTATCAAAGGATCCTGGGTGCTGTGCTGTGCTGCACAGCTCCAATGGGCAATGGAGCCACCGGCACAAGGGAAGGAGGAGGAGGAGCAGGAAGAAGAAAGAGTCCTTCTCTTTCCCTTGCTCAAGCTGCTCCGTTGCCCATTTTTCCATTGTGACACAGTGCCCAGGATCCATTTTGATAGCAGGCTGGGGAGAGGGTGTTAATTTAAGTACCACTTTGCCTGAACTGGTGTGAACTGGCTGAATCCTACCACTGATCTTACCCCATGACATCTTAAAGAATTGTAAGGAGGGCTTGCAAAATACAGCTAATCCTCAGCTTAAAATGGTTTGTTTAGCAACCATTGAATTTAGAACAGCATGGGAAAAAGTGATTTATGACTATTTTTCACACTTATGGCCATTGTGGCATGCCCATGATCACATGATCAAAATTCAGATGCTTGGCAACTAGCATGTATTTATGATAGTTGCAGAGTTCTTGAGTCACATGATCACCCTTTTGCAACCTTCTGACAAGCAAAGTCAATGGGGAAGCCAGATTCATTTAACAACTTTGCTACTAGCTTAATTGCAGTGATTCATTTAATAACTGTGGCAAGAAAAGTTGTAAAATGAGGCAAACTCAATGAACAACTGTCTTGCTTAACATTGGAAATTTTGGTCTCAGTTATGGTCATAAATCAAGAAATACCTGTATTGAGAACTAAAAGCAAGAGCAATATGAATCCATCCATATACATTTTCTTTTGGTGGCTGCCTTCAGATTCTGTTTTTGTATATAGATTTTCACCATGTTTCAAACTCCTTAAGAAATGAACTGCTCATTTGATTCCCAGGGGAGAAATGATAGCAGTGTTCCAATATTTGAGGAACTCATGCAGAGAGGCGATGGGGGGTGGGTCAAGCTATTTTCCAAAGCACCTGTAGGCCAGACAAGGGATAATGGATGGAAACTGAACAAAGAGAAATTCAACCTAAAAATAAAGAAAAATTTTCTGACATTGAGAACAGCTTGCCTTCAGAGGTTGTGGGAGCTTCATCACTGGAGGCATTCAAGAAGAGTCTGGACTGCCATCTGCCATCTGTCAAAAATGTGTAGGATCTGTGGGAGGGTTGGACTAGATGACCTACAAGCTTCCTTCCAACTCTGTTAATCTGTTAATCTGTATCTATTATGATGGAATCTAACTGTCTTCAGTATTGGATCTTGTGTCCTTTGAGTGTATATTCTTTCTTTTACCTCAGAGATATTGCACTTTGGTTCCAATATTTTGTAGCTCTTTGAGGTAGGTGACAATTAATTTAAATGGAGGAAGACAAAGATGGCCAATTTAAAGCTATGTAGCAATAGAACAATTTCTGAATATTCAGCATTGCATGAACATCTAGATACAAAGTATTCAGAATTACTCTAGCCTAAAGCCATTAATAACATAATCCCAAAAGTATCTATGAAATAAATAGGAAAAAATGTATTTCTGAAAGATTTATTTCAACCTTGGTGGTGAAATACATCCAGTTTCTCAATTCCAGCTCAATTCCTGCTCAATTCCGGCTCAATTTTGATGATATATTTGTGAAACTGGTCCTCAAATATAAATAAACGAATAAAAAATATTTTGAAATAAATTTGACAATATGAGGACAATTCTGAATACACTGGAATGCAATGAGGTGCATTCAGAGAAAAAAATGGCATTGTTTTTTCTTGGTGCACAGAGGGCATTTGACAATGTGAACTGGCAATTTATGTTAGCACAACTAAAAACCATGGAATTTGGGGAGATGTTTATTAAGATGATTAAGACAATATATGATAAAACAGACCGCAAATGTAAATGAAGATATGATTGAAAGGTACAAGACATGGTTGTCCCCTGTCACCATTATTATTTGTATTAACTCTGGAGGTTTTAAACAGAAATATTAGATGAGGTACTGTAAGGAACAATATGCTGACTCTGTAAATGGCTTAGACACGGCTGTAAAGCACTGTGAAGTTGTATATAAGTATAAGTGCTATTGATATAATCATATCCATGGAATTAAGTGGTAATAGTTCTATGTCAGCAAAAGCCTGCATAACGTGTATAATTGATGTACTGAATATTCAGAGAATGGATGGTAGACAGTAGTGGAATTCATTTTTTTAATACCAGTTCTGTGGGCATGGCTTGGTGAGCGTGGCTTGGTGGGTGTGGCAGGAGACAGATACTGCAAAAACTGTAAAATCCCCTTCCCTCCTCACCTCACTAACCTGCTTCCATCTCTGCTCTCCTGTGCAAGGCAACAAAAGAAGACACAGCCAATCAGCTGGGAAGCAGCAAATAGATCAATTGAGTGCCCCTGTGGGGACTCTTGGAAGGGGCGGGAGCAGGTGGGGAAGGGGCGAGAGTAGGTGGGTGGTTGGGGCCAGTCAGAGGTGGTATTTGCCAGTTCTCCAAACTGGTCATAATTTTTGCTACCGGTCTGCCAGAACCGGTCCGAACCAGAACACCACCTTTGATTATAGACATGATTGGACATGGAGGAATTTCAAGTCATTGTAGAAGTCAGGATACATGAAATTAGGATTAACTTGATGGCACTTCATTATCTAGTGATAACATTATCTTTGAAGTTCTTTTTCCAATTGGTGGATTAATTATCAATATAGTATTAACCATTTGTTTGCTAACTATGCCAAGTTAGCATGCAAAATTATCAGGAGTTATATTTATAGTTCTGAGAAAAATTAGAAGTGAGATATTCTAGGATGCAGAGGATCTTCTTTAGGGACCTTCATCAAATTCTTATTATGGAAATTTCAGCAACGGTGATTCACAAAGGTTTTTTCATGGTAACACCCTTTGTAAAGGATGTCACTGACTCATCAAAAACTGGTGAAAGGAGTAGAAGTCTTAGTCATTGCTTTTCCACTTCTTTGCATTGGTAAGCATTTTCAATAATAAGATTCCTGGTATTAAGGCATTGATGAACTTTTAACTCTAAAGAAAGCAGCCAATTTAAAAGCGTCAAATAATAGAGCTACACATTTCATTTTTAATCAAGAGCTGGACTGAAGCTTAGAGACTTGCCGAAGGTCACTGAGCTGCTCAGTGAACAGGAAAAGCAATATTGCTGCACTGTATGAAGTGTCAGTATTTAGATGTGAATGTCTGGCAAGTGACTTGCACAAGACAACATTCTCCTTCTTTCCAGAGTTTCTTTATTTCATCACTATAAGAGGCTATACTACACTCTAGAGGTAGACCTCAAAGAAACACTTTCACACGAGAGACATGCTTTAGGAATGATAAGAATTATTATAGAGCTTCAGTTTCAAGGAACATTCCCAAGTTTATTTATTTGCGTATTAAGTTTATGTCTCCCATCTCATTGTCCAAAGCAACTTTGTGCACAAATATAAAAAAGATTAAAGTTAACAATGATTAGGAACCAGTATGGAGGTGGGATTTCCTCCCTTATTCCATCAGCCACCTCCAGCATAAATCACCCCCATCAGTGCCCCAAGCCAATCAGCAGAACTAGGTTTTGAGCCTCTTCTGGAAGGCCAAGAAGGTGAGGCCAGAGAAGGCTCCCCTCCCTATATTGTGTTTATCCTATAAAATAAGGCATATGCAGGAACTCCTGACCTTTGGAATCATACTTTGGAGTGCTTATTTCATTTCATTAGACTCACCATGTATCTCACCTTCTTCTTCCATACATTGGTTCCAGTCTTTTTTGTTACCAATTGCTGGAAGGAAAATCCATCTGGTTCAATTCCAAGTTGGGAGAAAACTGCTGGAAATAACATGGAGGCTGATTGGAAAGAAAGGTTTATTGCTGAAGCAGAACCACCAGGATTTGTGGGTCCGGTATAGCTGACCAATTGGTTCAATGTGTGCATGGATTTTTGTAAGTTTCAGAGATGCTGCTAGGGGGTGTTGTGCAATGTCTGAAATGCCCTTAGGAGATTGTGCAATGTAGAGAATTCTGTGTCTTCTGCTAGGTTAATCGTATTATGTCCTGAATGGTCATGTCCTGTTCTTGGAATTTGGGTGGAGGAGAATGTAAATTTTTAATCCCATCGTTGGAGGTGAAGGTGTTTTGTTTCTGAGTAGCCTTGCCCAATCTTTCTTAATGGGCCCTGCTGGGGGCTATTAAGAAAAAATGAATCTGCTGTAGGAGCATCCTGTCTTTCTTTTAACCACCTTTTCGATAATAATCCTCCTCTTCTGGAATAACCATGGTTTTTCACCCTTTAGGTAAATCCTGAAGAAAGCACTAACAAGCTATCTCTTTCCATTTGCTCCCCCCCTGGACGGATAATATAAAAATAAATAAGAGCATTAGAGCACCCCCTGTTATTTCCAAAAATAAAGTATAACAAAACTTCAGTTTAACAGGCCATTTGGTGAAAGGGTGTAATTTTTAGGCTAATTAAACCCAAATTTACCTAATTGATATGATTTGTGTAATTATGTTACTAATGTTTTCAGATCATTTGCTTTTTTTGTATAACTATGTGACATTTTAAATTAATTTGCATTGATTTACATCATTTTCATGGTTACATACCTGTGCAATCAATTCACACGAAGGAGTTGCACAATTAAGCAAATATCATCCGTGATATCAATGGTGTAAATTACATGAATTATACAGACTGCTTAAGAAACAGTGGATTCCTTGGGGACGAAGTCTGCAGTAAAATTTATTCTCGTATCTGAGGCACACCAAATAGAAATTCAAAGAATTGTGGTTATACAGTAAGCTCAAAAATGTCAGTGAAAAAATAATAATAAAGAAGTAATAATACTATTTCTTTTTCTCTATTTTTTTCTCTATTTCTTTTACACTTTTTCATTCATTAGTTTTTTATTTTTCTATTCAAATAAAAATTGGTATTGCTTTTATGCTATTGAAAACTTGCTTAATAAAAATTAAATAAGTTAATAATTATACGTAACTTAACTTAGAGTCTATGGAGATTCTCAATCATCCACGTCATGGTTATCCCAAAGGCACTTTTCCACAAGGCAACTGGACTTTCTTGTTGTTGTTTTTTTTACTTTGAAAACATTTTACTTCTTATCCAAGATGCTTTCTCACTTCTGTTTGAATGAGACGTGAAACATTTTCAAAAGAAAAAAAAATCCAGCTGCCTTTTGGGACAGTTTATCTGAGAGGATCCAACTAAAAACTCTCAAACATAGCCAACAATAATTGTCTTTTTCAGGGGAAGAAAACATTTGAGAAATCCCAAGAGATATTGACACAACATTAATATGTACATTCATTTCTACAACTCCCCCTCCTGCCTGCCATGTGTGTCTATCTGTATGTGAGTGTATTGTTTTGTTTTTGAAACAAATAGTGAAGTCCAAACTCAGGAAATATTGTGTCAATCAAGGTTACATTTGAGATGGATTTCTGATTCCTTTTATTGCTGTCTGTTGTTTTACTTTGGAGACGGAATGTCCGAAGAGTGTCCATTTGATCTGTGAAATATAATAGGGGCACTTAAAAATAATAATAGTTGATCTTCTGAGCCTTTTTGAAACGGGCCTCTCTATAAAAAAAGAGCTTCGCTAATAGACTGAACTAATGCAAGCATACCAAAGAATATACCTCCTTTACTTCCATTGCCATTATAATGTAATCCCCTTTGTCTCTTTTCTATATTTCACCTCTTGTGTTCTGGATCCATATACCAAGATGGAAAGACTCTAGAACAAAAGGACAGTCCAAGTCATGTATAAAATACATTCCTGCTCTTTCCCCAGCTACACCTCTGGGTGGCAGCACTGCACAGTGCTGCACCTGTAGCACCCATAGGGGGAGATGTGGTTCACATAAGGGGCAGGCATGCCCCTCCCAACTCACTTTGGATCACTTCTTTTGGATACCCTTACCTGTATAGTCTCATCTGAGACACCCTTCCCTATTTCTTATAATAAACCTTTTATTTGACAAATCCTATGTGATGTGGCTGATTCTAAGATCCCAGCCTCCTCACATCGACAGTCCATGATCTGCAAACCACCTTAGTCCCACTGAAGGCTGAAAAGACGAGGAATAGGTGAGGAGGCGGTGATGTGCTCTGCAGCCTGGAACAGGTCTAAAACACAACTTGTGGAGGGCAAAAATGGCAGGTGGTTGGGGCTACATTCAAAGTATAAGACACACTCTAATTTTCAGCCTCTTTTAGGGGGTGGAAAGTGCATTTTATACTCCAAAAATATGGCACATTTTTCTTTATAAAGTATCACTTTAGCCATAACCCATATGCTTTTGAATCTGAATTCTTAAATCGAAGATATTGCTATGCGTTTGATCCAGTTTTGCCTCTGTACTGCTCTTTTCTGCATTCTATTCCAGAAGGATCATTATAGATAAGCAAACATACCAAAAAAGTTGCTGAAATTGTTTCATGTTTTTCCAGAATAACAAGCAGATGAAAATATAGTATTTTTTAAATTATTTTTTGTAAGTGAAAATAACAAGTATGTTGTTAAAAATCCATCTGTTTCTCTACTGCTGAAAATAAAATGCATGATTTTTTTCTTGCAACGTTCAATCTTGATTCAATTAATTATATGTATTCAGCCACACATAATGGGGTTTTTTTTTTAATTCAGTAACAGAATTTGGAATTCATTCAATTTTACTACTTGAAAAAAAATCAGATGTAATTACAATAAGCATTGGAAGTAGAAAATAAAGGCAGCTGGCAGTTTAGGCAGAAAACTCAATCTTACTATATCAACTTTGGCAAAATTAAACACTCAGCATTTTAGAGAGCCATACTTAGTGGTTAATGTAATCAACTATAAAATTGGACAATTTCATAAATGTCCTACTTTATAAAGGTCAAACTAAACTTTTGAACAGAAAATCAAGTGATCATATCATACCCAAATAACAAAATGTATATTAAGTGTAACATTTTTACCATATCTTCACCATTGCTTGTTTTCTTGCTGCATTTCATTACCCAAACTAGGTAACATCATCAATGCATCAGCAATCCATAGCACTGAATTGGTGATGCAAAAACCAAAAAAGCTCAGAGAGCACCAAGGACCCCTCATTCCAGCCCCGAACTACAAATATTCCCCTTTATTAAATAATCAACTACAAAGTCAGAATGTACATTGATGAGTTGACCATGACAAAGAATCCAAATGTGAAAGTGTGAAGTTAAGTGTTAACACCACCTTAACTGAAGATGTTTCTAAGCAATCTTGAATACTCTATCAGTAGAATAACATCTACAGTGATGTCTCTTAAATACAAGCTATTGCTATTTTAATGCTTTCATTTTTTGTATTCATCTAGCACAATGATGGCGAACCTTTTTGGCACTGAGTGCCCAAACCGGAATGTGCATTCATGCGTGTACCTGTGTATATGCCGGGGCACTGGAAAACCAAAGACCAGCTGGCCGGTGCCTGCATACCTTTTGGGGGTTGTTTCAGGGGCCGTTCTCAGGCCACTTTCAGGCCATTTGGGGGCTGTTTTTGGCCTGAAAATGCACCAAACCCGACTATATTTTGGGCATTTTTTAGACATCTTTGGCCATTTTCAGGCTATTTTTCAGGCTGTTTTGGGTGCAAAAAACAGCCTGAAAATGTCCCCAAAACATCCTGGAAAAGTCCTAAAAATGGCCTCTTTTTTGGCCATTTTTCGGGCTGTTTTGCAGTGCTCCGATGCCCATGAAGACCAGCCAGAAACCAGAAGAGCAGCTGGCATAACACAGGG
>JANHGC010000051.1:174735-190477 GCA_027560395.1 Boaedon fuliginosus | reverse complement strand
GCGCTCAGTGTGCGTTTGACAGCCATTTGGAAAGTGCGCCCACGAAGCAGGTAACCAGCAAACCGGGAGAAACCCAACCCTGGCTGTAAGGCACTGTATACAAGACTAACTTCTATTGCTATTGTGATTGATAAAGTAACCCCAACATAGTCTTTCAGGTTTTCCAATGCTCACCGTTTTTACATAACTGCTAATAGGTAGTCCTTGAATTACATCCTCAATTGGTACAATTGTCACTAAGCAATGTGATTAAGTGAATCAAACCCAATTTTATGACCATTTTTGCCATGATCATTAAGCACATGGTATGGTTATTAAGCAAAATCAGTTTTTCCTCATTGACTTTGCTGCTGGAATTCCACTGGAAATGCTGGTCATGTGATCCTGGGACACTGCAACCATTATGAATACATGCCATTTGCTAAGCACTCACATTTTGATCACATGACCACTGTGCGATGGTTGAAATGGCAGGAATCTGTCACAAGGGACTTTTTTTCAGTGCCGTTGTAACTTTGAACAGTCATTAAATACAGTTTATTAAATGGATGCTTCCTTTGATACATGTCACCAAAATGCACAGGAATGGGAAGGGGTGGTGGCACTGTTGGATCAGTTTTTAAAAGAAGGGCAATGTGGAGACTTTAATTTAGTCTCCAATGTGGACCCTTAAATGTGGTATTTTAAAACTCAGGATGTAATTGAAATATTAGGGCATGTTGAAGGGCAGAGTGACCAAAATATAACACCAGAGAAGACTCCAGGAACAAGCTTTCAGAGATAAGGAAATTAATTACGGAATTAGACGAGAATCAGAGGACAGCAACCAGAGATAAGAAAGTTAACAATTAAGTGTAATGTAACAACTCATGTCTGACCCAGCAATATTACTGGTCAACTAAAGGACAGCTAAGGTCATGCATGTTGGAATTCTGGTGGAATATTGCTTGCAGATGATAAAAGAACAAGATGTGTATGTTTCAGTTGGAAGGATCTTATAGGAGAACAGTGAAAACAAGTGTGTGGGTGATAGTGTGAAATGCTTGAGCAGATGTAATAAAAAAAATATACATGACAGCAGAGACTTCCTGTTTTCTGGATTTCCCTTTGAAATTGCATAAGATTAACTCTTGCTTATCGAAGGTGTGTATGTCTTGTGATAAATCTCATTCACTTTCACCAGCAAAGGTTATATGTCATGAAGCCTTAGATGTACCTATTTAGTCTCTATACTTAGCTAGTAGAATGCTAGGGGTATGGTTAGCACATGTACTTCTGATCTGACAGTCAATAAATGAACTATAAGAGGAGATCCCACGGTGTAACATTTAGCTGATGGACAATGTGGGTAGCAGTTGAAATATTCATGGTGAATTTATTGATAGGTATGATGAATTGAAAAGCAGAAAAGCTTGAAATGATAACTCTCATGAAGGTGAGATGTTGGATCACCTGCAGGGATTTGAAGGATTTAACTTCAAGCAACTATATACATATAAATCCAGAACCCTGTTTTTCAAAATTCCATTGATGATATTGTTACACATAACAGGATAAAGTGGGATAATTTGCAAAACTGGATAGATCGTGTTAAAACTCTAGAAAAGGTGAAGATGTACAAATATCTGAAATTGCATCAATCCAAAACAAAGGCATAAAACTTGTGGTCTTGCCTTCCAAGCAGAACACTAAATGTCTACAATGTTCGATGGATTTTCTAACTATAGGGGGGAAAAAACCTGCTTCCATGAAACTGCTTCCATGAAATCCTAAAGATTTCTTAACTGGATTGTTCTTAAAATAATGGAACATAGTACAGACTTTGAAAAGTGGGATGAGGGAAGCATATATGCTTCTCCAATAGGGAACATTATTATAAATTGTGAAGAAAAGTTGTGCATTGTGAAGAAAAGCTTTACACTGACTAATGCAGTTTTCTGGGAAAAGTATATTTGGGGATCAAATTATTTATTTAAGAAATAACTTTGCAAGATTGAAGAGAACTCAATGGGAATTATATTACTTCTGCAAAGATAAAATGATTAAGCACTGCAATGATTCAACAGTTTATAACTTTTAAAATTCAAATAAAAACTTATTGAAGAAAACAAAACTCTCAAGGACAAACAGTAAACCCGTTGTCCAACTTTACAAACATACAAAGGAGAAACCATTGGAGAATTCTCAAAGAGCTCAAAACTAAGTGCATGCATAATGTAAAGCATAAAGCAAAACAACAAACACAAACCTTTTTAAAGAAATGCTAGGAGTGCAACTTAAAGGCATGAATTCAAAGTACTGCTTTGAGTCCCTTTACACAACTATTATGGACAAGGAATGGAGTGGTTGTTTGTTGTATATATCGTCTAGACTCCAGAAGATCTGTGCTGTTTTCTTAGAGGGCATCTAGAGAAATTTTCAGGGAAAGGCTCTTTAATGTTATTAAAAGTTGCAGCATCTTCAAAATTAGGAAGACTCATGAGCCAACTTTTGACTTCCCACTGCCCCATTCATGGACAGTTTCTGCTGATGTTCACCAGCCAAGCACAGGGGCACAACCACATCTTCAGGCCTCTCCTAAAGACTAGCAGGGATAGGACCAATCTAAAGTCTAAAAATATTCAAAAGAGTGGGATGCCACAACAAGAAACACTCTCTTCATGAGTCCCATAACATTACATTCCTTTGTAGATGAATGTGTTTTCTAGGTATCAAATCCTTCATGGTGTGGGACCAGGTTACCTGAGGGATCATCTCCTCTCAGTTGTTTCTACTTGTCCAATTTGTTCTGGTAGGTTGAGCATGCTATGGATCCCATCAGCCAAGGACTATCAACTGGCAGATTGACCTCTTAGGTTGGAATTAGGTTGACCTCAACCCATTAGCCTTTCATATGATCATGAAGATTTGGTTGTGTGTCCAAGCCTGGGAGCCACACACAAATCAAACAGAGGGGCTTTTACATGGAAGAGTGGGTTGACTTATATTTCAAAACACCTGAGTGGAAGTTTGTCAAAGAGAGATCCAACCTGGAACTAAGGAGAAATTAGTTCTCATTCCTGACAGTAAGAACAATTAATCAATGGGACTGCTTGCCTCTCAGAATTGTGGGTGCTTCATCGCTGGAGGTTTTCATGAAAGATCAAGAAAAGATGGTTAACCATTTGTCTGGAATGATATAAGGGCTCCTGCCATCACCCCTGCAGTGATGTTGTACTAGAAGACATCCAGGGTCCCTTCTGTCCTATGATTCTAATCTAGTACAGAATTAAATTAAATTCCAATGATTTGGGGCTGGCAATATGAAGAAGTGATGTTAGGAATGGGTTTAATTGCCTAACTTATTGGGTTAGGAAATAGATTAACCAAGATATGTATGTTTTATTTCTGTTGCTTTAAGGAATTGTAGTTTGTGTTAATAAGAGTATGGTAATTATAATGTTCCCTGATTGGTTTGTTCTGTTAGCTATTGCTTTAAGTAGAAGACTGTAACCCAGCTTACTCTCTCTGTGTGTTTGCTGTAGTGGTTGGGTGGTTTGGCTTTGTGGTTCGTGGTTTGTTATTGCAAGAATAATTTGCTACTGTATGCTGCTCAATTGGACTGATATATGTGAATGACCGGTAAGAAGACATCGCTTATCTGAATAACCTTGAAACACCATTTGCCTATCTACTGCTTGTGTATGATATGGACTGTATTTGGACTTTGACTTTGCTTAAAGTAAAATAACATTTAACAACTCAGCGTATTCTGTGTAGTTACTGAGTCACTGTGTTATTCCTAGTAATCTCAGAATTCCACTTATGCACCCTTGTTACACGAGAGTACTCAAAACTTAATAAGTGTTACACAATATATTAGGCTACCTAAATCATCTACTGGATTATCTTACTGGCAGTGAAATTTGATGGACCAGTACATGTAATATGTTTTTTTTATTAAGTATAGGCTCTTACAAGAATAGAAAGTTTATAAAGGGATAATACCACAATTCTATCACATAGCAAGATGCCAAAGCATTTGTTTACAGAAAAATCTTGCAACAACAGATTCACTGCTCTAGTGGGATATTATTTTATTTATGAAACTAAAGCTAATGAATGTGTGCCTAGCAGATGGGTGGATTCTGTCACATTTCTAGTATTTACCTGAAATATAGGATACATTCCAGTTACATAATGGTCCAAGTAAAAGAACAGTATTTAGAACAGGAAGGTGTTTTGCTATTAAGTTTTCAAATCAAGAAGTAGCGTCAACAATTATCCAAGTCAGAAAATTAAGTTGCATTTTAGAAGATGTTGACAGTGACATTGTAAAAACAATTGTAAAAGTGTTAAAGTTATGTTTGTATTACTCTGACACTATTAAAGATCTTAACAAGGCTTCTATAGGAGGCATTGCATGTGTATCTAAATGTGTCTAAATGTGGGGTGTCTAAAAATCGAGAAAGGTCATTGCATACTGGAGAAACATTTGAACAATGGAACTCTGGGTTGTCACAAACACTCTTCTTGACCATGCCATTTTCATGTTTCATTTTTGAGGATTTAATCTTTATTTTTTATTTTTTAAGCAATTTCTTTTCCATCATGCTGAATGAGAAACACAGAAGTAAATTTTAACATAGCAGTCAAAAGCAGCAGTCATGGTTTGTGGAACCTAAATGGAAAAGGGTATTCCCTGCTGTCTTTCACCAACAAATATACTTGAAACATAATGACCAGGAAGCCAACTCTCTACCAGAGTTGTCCAAACTTGGCAACTTTAAGACTTGTGGACTTCAATTCCCAGAATTCCTCAGCCAGCTTCATCTCCAACTCTGTTGGAGTTGAAATCTTCACAAGTTTTAAAGTTGCCAAGTTTGGATAAAGAGAAAATCAGCTGAAATTTTTGAAAGTGTAAATAAAGATTAAAACCGAACTGGACACAAATTTATTTGTGTGAGTTGGCTCCTATGACTACTTTTAGAGTTCCATGATGCACAACATCCTGTGAAAGGCAAGGAAAATAAGACATATTTTTTGGTCAAAGATTTAATTTTTGCCTTTAGTAATAAAAATGAGTAAACAGCATTGCTTGGGGATTTACCTAAAAATACCTAAAAATGATTCCTCTTCTACCATTAAGAGTGTAGAACAGAAGGATGTTAGTAGAAATAAAATGGCAAATAATCACATGGATGAAAGATAGGAACCATCTGCTGTTTTCTTACAAACTAGAAAATAAACTTGTGATTTATAAAACTTGTACAAGGTCCACTGATTTCTTTCCTTACATTTTCGCAATATTCTTCTTGCATTCAAAAGGTGCTAAGAATTTCTCTCTTTTCAAATAAAAGCTGAAGGCTTTTAAATAAATTTTATTTTTAAATAAAAGCTTTTTTATTATGGTTTTTCAGTATAATAAAATTACCCAAGACAAACAAAGAAGAGATAGAAAGAAGATAAATAGAAAGGACGTAATAAATGAATGAAAAAATATCATGTAACCATGCCTCCCACTCTTCTTTCTATTGAGTAATTATCATCTTAAAATTTTTCCATTCCTCTTAATCCCAGAATCCCAAAACAATAAATTCAACCCTTCTTTCAACGAGAAATTTGTATAAAATTTCAAGTTGAAACCACATATTCTCAAGAACCACTTGTTCACTATGTATTCAACCTGATGGCAAAAACTCACTGACTTTGTCTGATCCACACACTAAGTAGAAATGGACTTGCTTTCTCTCTATAATGGAGTTTGCCTGGGAATATGTAGGAGATGATCAGGTGGAGATCAAAAGCAAAGTTAAATGTGTCATCAGTTTTATTTATTTAATTTTATTACATTTTTATGCCTCTCATCTCCTCTATAAGGTGACTCTTTATAGAGCTTAAGAGTCCTTCTGTTCCCATAAGAAACCTAAGTCCAGTTCACTGTGAATACCATTGACCATGGTCTAGCATCAATTTGGCTTGACAGTTCAAGAATCATGATCAGATTCTTCTGTAGAGGTAACAGGAAATAAACCTTTACTGCTTTGAATGCTATTCCTGTTTCTGGTTTCAATTTGTCAATGGAGATCAGGTCATGGTCCTCCCAAACATGCTTTTTCAAGAGGCAACTGGATTTTCTTTGTTTTTCCTTGAAGATGTTTCACTTCTCATTCAAGAAGCTTTTTCTTAAATCTGGGCTTTCTTTTGTTTTTCATTCTTCTTAAGAAGTTTCAAGAAAAAGCTCTTGGATGAGAAGTGAAACATGTTCAGGGAGAAAGAAAGACAGTCCAGTTGCCTCTTGAAAAAGCACCTTTGCAACTATCGAACAACCTCCCTATAGTTCCCCCACCTTACAATGTATGATTGTGACCATGTACTCGTGAGGAATTGGACTTCATTCAAGTAAGGCTCTATTTTATTATAAAAAAAATCACTTCCAGTGAAACATAACATCTTGCCAATCTTGGTTAACTTCCAAATAAAACGTAAGTTCATGACCTCATTTTTGGATGAATAATTAATGAGAAATCCCAGCTAGTGTAGGAATTTGAGAAAAACACTCCAATTGTACGGAGCAGTAAATTAGAGGTACACGGATTGCAGTCGGATGCTATCATTACTGGAAACGAGTTTTATGTAACACAATATATTTAGCACCCAACTCAACATTTGTAGAACTGCATTGCCAAGTTCAGTATAATCAAATCTATTTTATTTGCATCACTGTTGATGCCATTGCAGATTTCTCACATGACCAAGGTAAGTAACTATAAAACAATTTTCCCTTCTACTGTACTGTTATCTGGATGTTGGACGAGAGGCTAAAAAAAAAAATCACAACTGCAAGTTAAACTTGCAGCAGATATAAGCAGTGAGTCCTGACTCCTTTTTCTCTACAAGTTGCACATCTGAAGAATACACATGTAGAGGTTTCCATGAGTTAATTTCTAAGAAATAAAAATCCCAAAGCAGTCACATTTATATATGTATTTTTTTTGGGCAATTAACAAGCTGTTCAATTGTTATGGGCAAATAAGCCACAATTTCCTAATAAAGAAATTAAAGCAGGGTTTGGATTTCTAGAAATTTTAGATTTGGGTTTTTTTTATTGCCAAAAAATAAGATTTGTAAATAACTTTGTAAACATGCTGTGTCATACTGAGGCATTAGTCTGAGATCATAATTTTGAGACCTACTACTTAATTCAAACAAGTAGAGACTGAATTTTTACTGCTCTCTGGGTATGCCCTGGATCCAAAGAAGAAATTTTTGTTATGAATATGGAATTTGTTTTATTGCTGACTAAATAACTCTTTGACCAAAATTGGATGCCATATTTTTTTCTAAAACTTGGCAGAGTTTATTAGACATAATATACATTAAGCACAGTGATTCAGATATCCCTAAAACATTTGATACATCCTCCTTACATACTTAAGGAACTAACTTCCTTAAGGAGTAGTGGAGAAAATACATTTTTTAAAACCACAGTTTTTCAATTTTGAAATCAATATTGCCTTTTATTAGTATGATAGTTAGTTTGGAATAAAAAGTTTTCAAGCTGATGCCTTGATGATTTACCCCTTGAAATCCTGATTTGCTTTTTTCATTTTTTCCTTTTACAATGTCATTCTCATATTTCCCCCCAGTACTATTTGGAATACATTGTAATTCATCAGAGCTTAGCTGAAATGATTTGGTACTAAATTGAATTACTTCTAGAATGTGCTGAAGGCCAAGAATGAAATGAAATCCCCCATGCAGTGGCTATACAAGAGGTGGAAGTGGGGCCAACATAAAACTAGAAAATGTTAGACTTCAGATGATTTTATTGGAGATTGCTTGAGTTCTGCAGGGTACCGTTTAAGGTCAAATATTAAGACTGGCAGAAATTGAGCTGTGTATGTTAAAGATGTGAGAATAAGTTTGGTGTAGAAGTTAAAGCATCAGGCTAGAAACTGGGAGACTTTAGTTGTGTTTTAGACACGCACAGACAACTATGTGACATTGGGCCAGTCACTTTCTCTCAACCCCAGGAAGAAGGCAATGGCAAACGTTGATGGGGAAGAGAGGTGGGATATACATTAATTAAGTGTGGGCTGCCCTTGAAGAGCACCCGGAGACTACAACTGGTACAGAATGCGGCCGCGAGAGTGATCAAAGGTGTACCTCAGCGCACCCAGATAACACCCATCCTCCGCGAGCTGCATTGGTTGCCAGTAATCTTCCGGGTGCAATTCAAGGTGCTAGTAAAAACTTATAAAGCCCTTCATGGCTTAGGGGCGGAGTACCTCTATGACCGCCTGCTGCTACCGTATGCCTCCCAGTGCCCAGTTAGATCTCATAGGGAGGGCCTGTTCTGAGTGCTGTCGGCCAGACAATGCCGACTGGCGGGGCCACGGGCGAGGGCCTTCTCTGTGGCGGCTCTGTCCCTGTGGGATTCGCTCCCCGCGGAAATCAGAACCATCTCCAGCTTGTCCGGATTTCGCAAGGCACTGAAGACCTGGCTTTGCTGGCAAGCGTGGCCCTAATTACCTCCTTCCTCCCTCCCCCGCCCCATGTATGACTGTGTGAGTGAATGTGGTTTTGTGATTTTTATATAGGAACTGTTTTTTATTGTACTGTGTTGCCACCTTGAGTTCCCCATCTGGGTGAAGAGAGGCAAGATATAAATCGAATAAAATAAATAATAAAAATAAATGGTCTAGGGTCTCCCACTTGAGCAAGGGGTTGGACTAGAAGACCTCCAGTGTCTCTTCCAACTCTGTTATTCTGTTATGCTGTATATTCAAAACTCCAATATTTCCTCATGAAAAGGCATTTCCAACTATTTGTAAGTAGTTGCTAACTACAAGTCTGATTTGTAAAACCCATAAATTGATCTTGGATTTTCTCAGTACCAGACGTCGGGAATGAGCCTTTTAAAATTAATAATGGCATAAATCAATGGCAAAGTGATAGTCAAGATCCTCTGAAAATAATTCTGTGTTACTCTTTCCTTCTGTTACAGTTAATATCCACCATAGAAGAAGAGTAGCAACTTTCTAGCAACCAGCAGTAGATAAATTTGTCTCAGTGGAAATTTGTCACGCATTTAGATAACCCATCCTAATGACTATTAGGCTGTAATTGTTTAAAATGTTGGAAATCATGAAGAACCAGCTATCGTTGATAGCAAGGGCAAATAGTTTTCTTATGGAAAATAAATTAAATTATAGTATTTGCCATGTAGATGTATGTTTGTTATGCTAAATTATCATTTTCACTGAAAACAATTTTCTTTCTAAGAAGTTTGGTTATCAGCTTGTTGAAATAGATTTTAAGCCAGTACTCACTGAGCAAGAGATTTGTTATTTTATTAGGCTAAGCTGTGAATCATAGGGGTTTTTTTTTGTTTTTTGTTTACTGCTTTCATATCTATAGTTTGGTTGAGTGGATGGCAGAGTGGGGGTCAGGGATACTGTACATTTGTTCAGCTATCCATCTAGAGGTTGAAACATGTTGCTTAAAAATCAGACCTTAAACAGTAAATTGACCCTTGATCATATAGAGTAATCTTGAATATATTTTATAGATAAGAAGTAAATGCAAGAGTATTGCCGCCTCGAATTCCCCCGTAAGGGGTGAAGAGAGGCGGACTATAAATTTAATAAATAAATAATAATAAATAAATTATTTTTTCACTGTTAGCTGGAACACAATCATGATGAATTCAGAGTTCTTCATACTTTTAAAATATGAAAATCTGAAAAATTTAGATTTACATTACATTCACATATTAAAATTTTTATATCTTTTCTCTACACCCTATTAACAACCTAAGGTGTATTAACCCCAAATAGTGCAAAGGTGGAATAATACCAAATATATGAGTCTTTCATTCCACACCAACATCCAGAGAATAAGACCTAACTCTTCTTAAAACCTCTCTGGAGCAGAGTTAATATATAATTTACCTAATGTCATTGATTTAAATGTATCCATTATTATTATCATTATCATTATCATTATCATTATTATTATTATTATTATTATTTTGCAAAGATAATAGTTCTGCTAAATGAATTTCTTATTCCAGAAAGATATTGCAAGATTATTTTGATTTAAAAAATCTTTAATTTGTAGATCAAAATTGCTGTGTAACATTAATGTAAAGTACTGAATGAATAAAGGAATAATGGGGTTTGACATAAATATGAAAAAATTGGTTAATTAGATTAAAATATTGCATTAAAAAGTCCTAATTATATTACTAACATTACCATAGTTGTATCTGTTTAAATTAGAAGCCAGTAACTCAGAGTTTTCTTTTCATGGACAGCCTTTTTTTTTAATGATTCAAAAGATATCCAGGAGAAAGTTCGTAAAGATCATTAAGATTCATCTTACCAGATATAAAAGAAATATATCATTCTGATGTCTCACGTAATTATCCCAAAAAAGTCAACAATGTAATTAAAAATCAATTACCTCCAGGGTAATTGCTTTTAAAATGGCTTTCAGATCAGAAATATTGAATACAGATGTTGTAAAATGTTGCATTTTCCTTAAAATGTCGTATGTATTTACATACTTCTAAATTAAAAGAGTTTTTAAAAAGTAATTGATCCTATTCTTATTTACATGTTTGTTTTTATTATGTATTATGGTATTTATTTTAAATTTTGTTTAAATACAATAATTTAAAGTATAAATGGGTCACCTAAAAATATTTAACCTTGCTTTAAGAACACTTCAAATTAAACTTTTCCTCATGGACCAACAGGAAAAAAAGAATGTAAAATAATAAGAAGACATTTGGGCCAACTAACATCCCCTTTTTGGATTAAAAATGTGTCTGGCTGTTCATTGTATTCCTTTAAAATAGCAAAGATAAGAAGAAACTGTCTATAATGTGGGTTTAGTAAAATCAACATACCTAACCAGCTAATGAGAAAAATCAACACCTAAGCAATTAATAAATCAAATTACTTTAGAATTTATAATTTATTTATAATTATATTTATAATTATATTTACTTATAATTAAAATATTTATAATTATTGGAATTATTTAAGGTTTAAAGTATTTTGTAGATGAAAATAAGTAGAATTATTTCATTTTTTTTAAAGCCTTCTTTCTAATCATTTTTATATTTAGCCAAGATGAAATATTTAGCAAGCCTCAGAGTGGAAGGAAATGTCAATCTGAAGAGCAGAAATAGCCAAAGATATCAAGAATGGCAAAAGGGAATGATTTGTATGAGAAACTTTCATTTGATAAATTTATATCTACCCTAAGGAAATATAAGACTGCCTAGCAGCTCATTACTCAATCTAATATTTATATTTTCATACTTAAGCCTTTAAGATAATAATGCAAAAATAACCAAAGAAAGAGGAACCACCTAGAGGGTATTTGAATCATGACTGTATATTTTTAATAAACTAAAAATACTACCGTATAATGACTTTTTTTAAGGGGTAAGAACTTTTGAATTCTTTTAGAACTTTTGAATTAATGTTACATGTCAAGCAGAAAGGTCTGCTTGACATGTAACATTAATAAGTAATGTGGTGAATTTCTAATATGAAGTTTGAATGTTGTTACTGTGTTATTAAAGCCGGATCACAAACCTTGCACTTGTAATGAATCCAGAGATGCTTGTCAAATGTTTTAAATATGCTGTCACGATGAGATCCTTCATTATAGACTATATTTCAGTTCTGTGTATTCACCCTGAAAGCTTCTTGCCTGTGACTTTCTATGATTTATTGACTTTCTCATGGCCTTTGGAATCAGTTCTAATGTTATTTAATTTTCTTCTCACCTTACTTAAAGCATTTCTCTTTTTTTCTAACTTTTTAAAAACTCGTTTCTAACTTGCCTCTTTTTCAATAGTTGCCATAGGAATTATGCAATATGGACTGCAATCACATGATTGAGTCTTAAATCACATGATTTATGATTACAGGGGCCCGATCATCAACAGGATGCATTCCTTGGAAGGCAATGAGGAACAAGACTAGACAAAACCTGAGATGCATAAAACCCACAAAAACTCCATATGAAGGACCTGATGAGAATAAAATAAGATATCTCAATGAAAAAATGATATTTTTTTTAACGTAAGCATACATAGTGAGGGAAAGCACTCCATTTCGCGTCATTTAATTTTTGAGAGGTCTACTCTCGTTTCTTACTTTCCATGTGTTTTGTATTGAACAGTAGGAAATTCTGACTTTGTAGTCAACTCATCTAGGCATAACTAGGGTGACTTCTGTTGGTAACCAGGTGTGGGTGCAGGAGCTTCCCTCCCACATACCTGCCAAGTTTGTAACTTTCCAGCATGCCATTTGAGACTTCCTGGTTAATTTCACATCTTCTTGTATACCGCTGCCTGCAAACTAAATTGACTGTGATCTGTGTCAGATCTCCTGTTTATTTGCTGACTACAGTGATCAGCTCACTTAATATCTTGACAGAGTTAAAAACTGTTAAAAACAGTTTAGTTAATACAATAAATTACATTATTTAAGAAGATAATTGCCTATGTATCATGCTTACCAGGGACAAACTTATAAGATCCATAAACTCTACATAACAATCTGAACATTTAGTCTTTTCTTTTTCCTTTTTGCCGTCTGTGCCTATCTTCTGAAGAGTTTTATTTGAATGATTACAGCATGTAAAAGAGAAAAGTGAACCATTAAGCAGATAATCCTCTTCAACTGACCTCCTTAAAGGCAGCTGAGAGACCTAATTGAGGTGTACCACAAAGGGTTAGTTGAAGACAGAAAGAAAATGCAAACTAAAAAACCCCCCTGTCAATTAACATCAACTTAACCAAATCGTATAGTCACCTCAGAGAATTAGTATTTCGGTATCTAGGAATTAGCTTTAAGTTCTCCTAGCTGCGGCCTCTAATCTAATCACAGTGATTTGTAAAAAAAAGAAAAGAAACTTAAGTGGTGGCTTTCATACATGTGGCTGCTATGGAAAACCTCCACTATGCCTGCATTAGATTGGTAATAGGGAAATCAGTGGTTTTCAGAACGTTGATGGTTGAAGTCTGAAGTTCAATGGGGATTTTGCTAGGCCTTTTCCTTCACTACATCTGGTTGCTAGGCAATGTAAAAATAGAGCTCCTAATGAATTCTGTGCTCATAGTGAGCATATTTTGGGGGAAATTAACTCTCAGTCGTTCCTGACTTTACTATTGCCATTTTAGCATCTAACTTTTTTGCAGAGTACTCAGATTTGTTAATGGTAGATTGTTTTACTCTGTTGTGTGTGCGCTCTGTATTTGCGGTTACAGACCGCAAGATTTGCATTAAGGTGATCCTTGATTTATGACCACAACTGAGACCCAAGTTTTTGTTGCTAAGAAAGATATTTCTTAAGTGAGTTTTGTCCTATTTTGTGACCTGTTTGACACACAGTTATTAAGTGAATCACCACAGTTGTTAAGTGAATAATGAGGCTTCCCTTATGTTTTGGAAAGCAGCTGGGAAAGTTACAAATAGTGATCACATGACCCCAGGGCAGTGCAGGTGTCATAAATACAAGCCAGTTGCCAAGTGCCCAAATTCTGAACACATAACTGTAAAGATACTGAAATGGTTGTAAGTGTGATCATAAGTCACAAGTCACTTCTATTCAGTTCTGTTTTAGCTTCGGTCACTTTATTATTTATTAATTATACTTTATTATTTATTAATTACACTTTTATGCCGCCCAGCTCCTGAAGGACTCTGGGCGGCTTACAACAGAGATAGCAATAGCACTCAGAGCTTTACAACACTCCCCAAGCAGTTAGAGAGTCACCATATTGCCCCCAAATAATCTGGGTCCTCATTCTACCGACCTTTAGAAGGATGGAAGGCTGAGTCAACCATGAGCCTGGTGAGATTTGATCTGACAACTTGCTGAACAAGTAAGGTGAAGAAGCTTCTTGGATGAGAAGTGAAATGTCTTCAAAGAAAAACCATTTGCAAAACATTTGAGGGGACATAGCAAGATGCCACCTCATCACTTTCCCAGACTCTGATCAGCCAACTTAGAATGAATGTGAGCAACTTCATTGGCCAAATGTTCAATGAAAAGGTCCAATCAGCTCATTAGCAATTCTTCCATGCACTCTCCTTTAATAGAATGTAGTATAACAGCCTTCCAGTATGTTTGAGTGCAAGTTGCAATCCTATTTTTTTAAATCATATGCCTTAGCTTTTTATGTAAACTGATGACTGGTATGCATGCCTCACTTTATCTTTATTGTAGGAGTTTCTATTTGACTAATTTGCAGTTTGTATGGTAAATATTTATATATTGATTCATGAATGTAAAGATACATTCATTTAAATCAGAAGTGTCCAACCCTTGGCAACTTTAAGATCTTATGGACTTCAGTTCCAACAGCTGGCTGGGGAATTCTGGGAGTTGAAGTCCACAAGTCTTAAAGTTACCAAGGTTGAACATTCTTGATTTAAACCCAGAGTAAAGGAATTGTTTTTGTCTTCTACAAACAGCAGTGCAAAACAGAATTTCAATGTGGCACAAATAGCTATACACCAGGGTTAATTTGACCTCTGCTTCAGCTTGCTCTGATTTATTTTCCCTAAGCTTCTGCACAGTCTTTACAAAGTTAAGAACCTTGGCTGTAGCAATAAACCATTTAGTGAGTTCATGTTTATACATATTAAAATAGGATGCAGATGGTATGATGCTATCTTATTTATTTCATCTGTTCTATAAATTTTACAGCTACCTAGGGATTATTATTTTTTTTCTGAACATCTAAATAGGAAACTCTAAGTAAAATCACATTTATAGAAGTGCTAATATGAGATAAGTCAACATTGATGGTTTGAAATCTGAGTTGCAGATCTGGACAATTATTAATAGATGGCTGTTAGAATTTCTGGCATTTCTTTGCTATCGCTAATGGTTGCATGGACTTTTGCAGCTCCAAAATATACGCAAGATAGCTCTAGCATATATTATTGCTGAATCAATGTAATCATGCATAAATAAACTTTATTTTTCACTTTGTTCATTGTAAAATGAAGCTTATTGACTGGGGAAATAAAGCTTATCAGCAATTTGCAACTAAAGGAAATGATTGTATTCACTTCTAATATTACCAGGTATACTCAGGGTATTTATTCTTTTATGAAATAACTAAAAGGAAATAGACATTCTTCTATTGGTTCCATTGAAAAAGTGCATTAATCTTTCTAATAGATAATCTGCAACTTCACCTCTTTCTTTTAAATATTATTGACAGCCTTGTCTAGACTATGCCAGACAGTTCCTGGTTGCTGTGGGAACTGATATGCCATTTTTTTCAAGTGAATCAAATAGTTGTACCATTATATCATTTAATAAAGACAGCATAAATAATATTGCAGCAGTAACTCCTGCTCCCTACTGTGACTAAGTCTCATTCTTCCCAAGTGCTGCATTAAAATCTACAAAACATCAGTTGATTTAATTAAGCTAAATCTATTCTTTGCAATTAATCCTTAAATATGTCGAAGTCTAAGTAAGACATTTGTAAAGTGGATTTTGCCCTATTTTTACAATTTTTCTTGCCAAAGTTGTTAACTGAATCACTGCAGTTGTTACGTTAGTAACATGGTTGCTAAGTGAATCTGGCAGAAGGTCTCAGAAGGTGATAATATGACCCTGGGACACTGTAACCATTATAAATATGAGTCAGTTGCCAAGCATCTGAATTTTGATCATGTGACCACTGGGATGCTGCAATTGTTTTAAGTGTGAA
>JANHGC010000051.1:138708-155700 GCA_027560395.1 Boaedon fuliginosus | reverse complement strand
GATAGATAGACAGACAGACAGACAGACAGACAGACAGACAGACAGACAGGCAGTCAGGCAGTCAGGCAGGCAGGCAGGCAGGCAGGCAGGCAGGCAGGCAGGCAGGTAGGTAGGTAGGTAGGTAGGTAGGTAGGTTTTGGATTTCTCTGAGTTTACTGTTTTCCAATTGTTTTGTTTTTTATGAGACTGTATTTAAATTATTGAACTATACAGTAAGCTGCTCAGAGCTTTTTCCAAACTAGAATACTATAGACCACACTTGTAGACCATTAGGCAAAAAATAGTCACTTTTTGGATAGCTAGTTTGAAATTCAAAGTTTGTACTCCTTGTAAAGGAAAAAAAAAAGTAAGACTATCTACAGTGCCAGAATTTTCCTGCACTAAGATGAGAAGAAAAGTTGCTTCTGATTTTTTAAGGAAAGTATACCTTTACATTTGCAGGAGAAGTTACAGTTTTAAGTGTTTGAGAGATAGATGTGAGTGTGTTTCACTGCACAACTCTCTTCAGCACTGTGCCACCACTCTGCCTTTTTTTAATTAAATCCCAAGTGAAGAGATTATGACAAAAACATGGAGCCTTTTTGGGTCAGGATGTGTGTGCAGTTCAGGAAGATGCAAAGTGATGGAGATGTGAGTAGAAAAGTAACAATCTCGGTGACTTCACCACAACAGGCTAAGCTCAGAAACACAACCAAAAAATGTCATTGGAAAGAAAGCCAAAACTGCTCTGAGACTGAAGGATTAAAATATAAAGTTCTTTTGCAGAAGAAAACTTTTGGAATATTGGAATACCAATTTCAGCACATTGTTGGTCCATATGCTAAAAACTCATAATCCAAGAATGATAATTTTGTTAATGTCATCCTTGACATTCTTGACATCAAAGCATACACTGTACAGATCTCATGTACATATGTCACTGAAGACTGAGTCAGTCTGGATGAAGATTGAATATTAAGGTATTCAGAAAGAACTTAAGAGAAACATGAGCCATTTTACATGAAAACAAACATCCTCTTTTACTTCTTTCTGAACAGCGACAAAAGGTATCACTGAATTGACTATCTACTTAAATTTTCAGGCATTTCCTGACTCATTATTCTGGATTTTTTTCTGAAATCCCAAGTAAACGTAACAATGAGCTTTCCTGCTACCAAAACACTAATGTGGATGTAGCTACATCACCAAGCCTCTGATTCTGCCACAAACAGGACAGTCATAGCAATAGCAATAGCACTTAGACTTATATACAACTTCCCAGTGCTTACAGCCCTCTCTAAGCAGTTTACAGAGTCAGCCTATTGCCCCCAACAATTTTGGGTCCTCATTTTACCCACCTCGGAAGGATGGAAGGATGAGTCAACCTTGAGCCTGGTGGGATTTGAACTGCCAAATTGCAGGCAGCTGTCAGGCAGCAGAAGGAACCTGCAGTACTGCACTATAACCACTGCCCTGCCATGGCTCATTCATATCTCATTACATAGATAAAATGAAATATATACTTGTAATGAAATGTAATGGAAGGTAGTAGGCTTAGATTCCCAGGAAGGAGGGGATGCATTTCAGAGATTAAGAGGCAGCTCAATCCAGATATTTTGTGTGAATGAAAGCGGGTAAAGATAGCCCCTTCTTAATAGTTCACAGAATATACAGTATGTCAGATACTGATAGTAGAGAGCTTCACTTGTCAGGTTCAAAAACCAAGGAAGACACATAATGATTCTGCCAAGCAGAGTTCTTTATTGTCCCACACCAATAGACATAATCTTCTCTCATACAAACTAACTGAACTAAGTTGTCCCTTATTCCTCAGGAATGTATCCCCTCCCTCCTGAGAGTCCAGCTTCTACATTTCAATAAACAAACAAACAAACAAAAATAACAGAATTGGAAGGGACCTCAGAGGTCCTCTAGTCCAATTCCCCACTAACAGCAGGGGATTATCTACCATTCAGACAAGTGGCAGTCCACTCTCCTTCTTAAAAGCCTCCACTGATGGAGCTACCACAGCTTCTGAAGGCCATGCCATCCCACTGATTAATTGTTGTCACTGTTAGGAAATTTCTCCTTAGTTGTAGGTAGCTTCTCTCCTTGGTTGGTTTTCATCCATCGTTTCTTGCCTTGCCTTCTGGTGCTTTGGAAAATAGGCTGACCCCCTCCTCTTCTTTGTGGCAGCCCCTCAAATATTGGTATTCTGTTATCATGTCAACACCCCACCCCAGACCGTCTTTTCACTAGACTAAACATATCCAATTCCTTCATATATTTTAGCCTCCCTCCCCTAATCATCTTTTTTAAATTGTTTTTATTAAACATTTTCAATGTATTTTACAATCTAATTAATATTGAGAAATACTAGTATGAAAGCTTATCTCATAAAGACATATACATGTATACATATATACATTTTAATCAAATAAGTTTCCTTACAGTCATAAATACAGGTTTCCAAGTTTCAAACAGGATTGATCATATATCTCTGTGTCACTATCTTCTATTTCATCTGAATTATCAAATATCCTATCTTAATTCCCATTCTCCTCTTTCCTCCTCTTTTCCGACCAATTATACCATAGGTCCCAACTTTGAAAGTATACTGTTTCCCCTTTATCTTTTAAAACCATTGCCAGTTTATCTAATTCAGCACATTCTAGAATTTTTGATATCAATTTTTCTTCTGTAGGTGATTTTTCATTCTTCCATTCTTGTGTGAAAGCCGATCTGGGTGCTGTTATAATGTGTAAGGTTAAATATAGAGTGGTTGTTTTTTTTTTAATTTCCCCCCGAATCATCCCCAATAAAAAGGTTTCTGGTCTTACCTCTAATTTTATATCAGTCATCTCCCATAACCAGTTTCTAACCTTATGCCAATAATTTTTTTACTAATGGGCAGGTCCACCATATGTGATAATAGGTCCCATTCATCTGTTTACATTTCCAACAATTTGAATTCTGATTATAATATGGTGAGAAAAACTGGATATAGTATTCTAAGTACAGTCTTACTAGGGCTTTGTAAAGCGGTATTAGGACTTCTTATGAGCTTGAGCCTATCCCTCTGTTAATGCAACCTAGGATTGTATTAACTTTTTTGGCTGCTGCCGCACATTGTTGGCTCATATTTATTCATATTTCAGCACACGAAAGGATTTAATTGTACATCTGTACCACATGGATGAAGCTTTGACAAAGTATCTAGATGCTCATACCAATGATGTCACTATACATGGCAGATAACATAGTGTACTAAATTCTGGTCTATTAGATTTGAGAAGGAAATGGGAGTGACTTTGGATTTATTGTCCAGGCTTTGTGATGTACTCCTTTTAGAAGAAACCATTCTTGAAATAGTCTATGGAACAGACAGCCTGCTAAAATAATCGATGAAAAATAAATTTTAATCTCTAGTGATTAATGTCTTAAGCCTTGTTAAAGGTCTTTCTCATATGCATAAACCATTTCCCATATTTCCTCTTTAGGAAGCCCAAGAGAATGTAGGACAGTTATGTGCACAGTTATTCTTTCAATTTCATTTGTCATTTTTACAGGGACAACCTGATCCCGCATATTTTAGTGCTTGTTTGCACATAGAGCTAATGTGTGCCATAGCCTTTCCTTTCCCCTTCATCTGCTGCATTCTGCTAAAATTTGATATATATGTGCATTATGTGGTAATTCTGCCTTAAGCCCCCACAAGGCAGTCCTTGTAAAAAAATAAAATAAAATAAAAAGATTACAAACTAACTTGGAACTCAGTTTGTTATAAATTTAGCTAGACTTACTAGAAATTCTCAACCTTTTTACTGGATTAAACAATGTTTTAAAAATCCTTTGAATCTATTTCTTAAATAAGTTTTTAAAAGTTTCTTTTCAGTTTATGTATGCTAAGAAGCTCATCAGGCAGAGATGGCTGTGTTGCATCCAACTATTAATTTGTTTGCTCTCAATGTTCCCCTTGACCAGGGAAGAGAGGCGGGGTATAAATAATTAAATTAAATTAAATTAAATGTAATGCAATTCTTGTATTTTTCTTTCATAACTCCTTCGACCCATTTCTTATTCTTTCCTCCAAATAAAAGCTCCCTGGGCTGACCCACCCATAGTGAAATGAAATAATATTAGATTCTTCAATGGTGTCAGGTCAGGCTAGGTTAAGAAATAGGTACCTCAAAGATTCCATGAATATTACTTTATTGTTACAGAGATATTAACTGATTCTTAAAAACTTGTTTAAATCTTCACTCTGCCCACTTTAAGACCACCCAAATCAATGCAGAATCAGTGTTCTGAGTTGTTGTTGTTGTTGTTTCTGAGATGGAGCAACTGTTTCTCCCCATCTAACTCTTCTCCAGGATGAAAATGAGATTTTTGCATAAGTTGTAGCCCTAATGGGAATATCTTATCTGTTAGTAATAACTGTAAATAAAATTATCCAGTCTGCAATGGAAATGGAAAAAGAAGTCACTGTGAATTAGGATCTCTTCGCATAAATCTTATGGAAATTAGCGTTTGTGTGAGTTTGTGTGTCAATATTACTATCCTTATAAAGGCAAGTCCTTTAATCCATAAAAAGTATGATATTATCTGCCTGCCTGCCTGCCTGCTGCCCCCCCCCCCATCTCTCTTTCTATCATCTATTCCTCCCATCCCCCTCAGATACAACAAAAATCTTTGTAATTTAAAATAAACCAAATCCCTTAAAATCCACTATGATCTATCTGTTCTTCCAATCAGACTTGATTTCTGCATGAATGGAAGTCACTTCCATCTTTAATCATTTTATTCTTGATGTTAATTCCCTTTGTCACTGAAACATATTTTGTTGCTATATGCATGATTATTTATGCTTCATTAAAAAAATAGGATGTATTGGACAGAAAAAAAAAACAGAACAAAAGGAGGGAACGGGTATCCACCAAATTTGCATATGCCAAAGTCTTCTGAGACATCTAGAAATTATCAGTTTAGCTTAAATAGAAATATATAGTAGGACAAAGGAGAGGTACCTTTGTCAAAGGTAGCAGTCAATCACCTGAATAAATATAAATAGGTGGTAAGTGATGGTTTCATTATTCATCTCTTTCTAAAAATATTGAACAGGTGGCTCTCATTCTTAATACATCTGTGTTTGGACCAGTGTCCTATATAGTGAATTCACATGTATTATAAACTCTCAGCAAGCAAAGCTGTTATTCTATCAGTTTAATAATATGACTGAAACGGTGGACTTCCTTAGCTTATGTCTTCATTTGACTTCAGCAAGACCCTTTAGCTGTTATTTTATATATATATTATGTATATTTTATGTACAAGAGAACCATTGTTGATTAATTACTAAATTGTGATTAATTATGATTTGAAGTTTTTTTCTTGTTTAGAATGTGTAACAAATTTCTGTAAGTTCATTTATATATAACTGTCTTCTCTCAGACAGCACACTGTAAATATATTTAAATATAGAAATAGGTAAGTTGAGTTGAAAGATTCCCTGAATCTTCTCAGGTATAAAAATCATTTAGGATAGTATTTTCTAATCTGCATATTAGACTGAATGGTTCTCCTTTTACCTCAAGTTGAAAATAATTCTAGGAACATTGATAATGATACAAGTCAATTTTATTAAATTGATGTCTTTCTTTTAATGACCTCTGGACATTATGGAGATTTATCCTCTGTAAATAATGTAATGTTAGCTTCTCAGCTTATTATAAACGAATCAAAATGAATTACTTCCAGATTCAATAATTTAAAGAAGGACAAAAAATATGGTAAAAGCACCATGGAAAATGCTAAATGCTGCCTGCAATCAAATTGTTCACAGGACAGGAAATAATTTCTTTAATACCAGTCCAGACTTGTTCTGCTAATAATTCCCACAATGGTTCTCAATTACCATTCAAATCTTATTTTAGAAATTTCAGACGTTGACATACTGTGAACCTATTGTCCTTATTCCATTAACTTGCTTCCTAATTATAAGTTTTGTCCCTGGCATTGTCGCGCTATTCTGTAACTTATGAGGGTGTTCTCCATATCTCACTATTATAATTTTAGAGAGAAATCTTTCACTTTTTCTTTTATAATCCTAAAATACAAAAAAAGATTTCTATTGTTGACCAACTGCATATAATAACTACCTTCAACATTTCACACTTTGCCATGCATGGAAAATATTTCAAACACGGAAATCCATGTAGTCTTAGACTTATGACCACAATTGAGCCCAAAATGTATGTTGCTAAGTGAGACATTTGTTAAGTGAGTTTTATTTATTTATGTATTTTATTAGATTTATACCCTGCCTCTCTTCCCTAGTCAGGGAGAACTCGAAGAGTTTTTCTCCATTTTATGACCTTTCTTACCACAGTTGTTAGGTGAATTACTGCAGTTGTGTTTTTTCCTCTAATCAAGTTCACTAAACTTTATAAACTTTCACATTCACTTTTAAAGCTGGTTTTTCATCACAGCAAGTCATGAAGGCAAAGAAGTAAGGTGCCCTTTCGGTATCCAAAATTGACCATCAGTTACTTGCTTCCAGGCTATTAGTATTGCAAGTAATTTGTAAAGCATGTTCTATCCTGGAGTCAATAAATGTGTTTTTTAAGTTATTTCCTTGTATTATTTCGCTCAGAGAAAAAATTGTTTACAATATACAGTACAGTAATAAACTCCCTATTTCATTGGAACAAGAGAGTACATACATGAAAACTTAAGAAAACAAGCTTTTCAGCTTTTTGTGATTCGGACGGGAGAGTATTTATGACTAACAGGATTCTGTTATTGTGTTGTTTTGCTTAACTTCGATAACATGAACTTACTCATCGCAAAAAAAATTGCATAACAACTTTAGCTGAAGGGAAAAAATAACAATTTTTTCTCGCCATCACATTTTAAATTCTTACTTTCAGCATTTCGCCTGTAACACTAAATATACCATTTCCCTAACAGGAGCAAAGTTTGGAAGACATGATCTTTAAACTTTGAAAACATTGGGTTGCCTGAACCTATTAGCTCTGCAAGACAAGTAATTCTTTTTCTTAGCTCTAGTACACTAAGCATGATAGCATCTATTTATAATGGTTCGTTGTCTTTAGTTTTCTTTGTTTATTTTTTTATTCAACAAAGTTGGATTCTCTTGCTGAAGAGAACTGAACAAGTGGATTACCGTATTAGAGCTTTTTTTTATAATGGAAGACATTTTTCTCTTGTATTATTAGACTATTCACACATTTTGTAAATATTCAACATTTATCGTTAAGCCCAAGACTTATCATTTTTAGGTAAGATATTGCATTCTAAACTCTTATGGCATATTGACTAAAGTGTCGAATTTTCACCCATTTTATGCAAAGTTTAATTCATTTGTGTAATTTATATTGGCATATTGAGCCACCATTCTCTCTTAGTTTACCAAAGCAGGTTTATAGGTTGAATGGCCAGATGCAGAGAAATCTGGAACACCTGGAATACAAAAGGTGAAGAAATCAAGTACAAGTTTGCACTTGACCATACTTTGTTGGAATTAACATGTTTGTAACACAGGCACAATATACTATCTATAAAGTTTTATTATGAATCCATTCTGCATATGCAATCTTAGGAGCCATGGAAATGTTTCTTCATTAATTCTGACTATTTTCCTATTAAAACCAGTTTGAAAATGACATTGACTAAAAAAACAACAACATTCAAACCTAGGAGTAAAACATGTTAGGTTGCTACTGAAAAAGATGGACATCAGGATATTTTCTGGGCAGTGCAGCCCAGTAGTAAGTATGACCTGGCTCACTGAGAATCTCCATAGACAATAAAATTACAGCATATGAAGGGCAAAAAATTCCTTAACATTCCTTAAGCATATCAGTATACTGTATTTGTGTTATATTAAGCATTGATTGAACACTTTTCCATAAATTGTGCTCTGATAGCCAGTTCCTTTCAACTCTCCATTATTAATTCACTATCTAATTTGATTGCACTCTTTACTTTTGCTAAGATCCTTCAGAACATTTGGTATTTATGTTATAATTCCACCTAATGAACTGTGTGGGCCTGGGAAGTGAAAGGCACCTTCTTGTTCAGAGTTTTCAGTTATTAAGTTGATGCTTGGGTAAATGAAATCTACCTAATTTATTCTAATGCCCTCCTTTGATTAAGAAACTTGCAACTTTCAAGCAAACTCCCCAGTGACATCTTGTGTTCATTCTAATAGATTTACCTACAGCAGATTTTCAGTTTAGAAGAACTGTTAAAGGAATAGTTCAACATGAGGTAGAGATAAAATAAAATTATATAAGGTGCTATTATAAAGAAAGCACTCATTTTGCAGTTTGGCTGCAAATTTGTGAAATCCTCTTAACAGAATATTGGTTTTAATATTTAGATTTTGCTACTGTTATATCGACCCAATGTTTCTAAAAAGAGTAACGCCACAAATATGGCAAGGTCACCTGAACTCAAAAATATGGAAAACTACATAGCTTTCAGGATCATACAAAACCAGCTACGTGTTGTCAGATCAAGAATTAAAATGTAATAAAACAAGACAGAACCATAGAGAAGATACATATAATAATTCTCTAATCCACAGGCATTTTTAAATTTAAAAAAAAATCCTAAAAGATGGTTATATCTGTGCAAAATGTCTTTAGAGGCTGGACAAATGTCTGAGTTGCTGAGCATAAGACATCAACTTGCAAGATAGGGTGCAAAATTGGCCAATGAAGAAAGGAGACATTCAAAACCATTGTTCTTATCCAGTTACATGGCACAGTTTCTTGTGATAGCTTATGTTGTACTTTCCTTCTTCCAGCATTCAGCATCCATCTTCCTAGATAGAAGAAGATGGAAATGATTTGGCCTTCTCAACACTGACTAGTGAAAAAGACAAGATAGTTACTAACTTATTTACAATTTATTCACTGGAAACTACACAGATGAGATGATGATGATGACCTCCTAACCAAAATAACGTTGTACTGTGGTGGTAAAAGGACCATCCCCGCATGCACTTCCAAACCTATGCAATAGCCTGCCCCCCGCCAAAAAATATATGTCAACTGTTTAAATTGACCTTGTAATAAAATATTGTGTTGTAATAAAATATTTACAGCAAGCTGAATTAACCCAGAGTGGTGACAGGGAGAGGAATCAAACAGGAACCAGTGGTCCAAGATGCCATTTATATATATATATATCACTGACTATATTTCAAAGATAATATAGCATGCTGTCATAGTAGGAAGGGATAAATCATAAGAAGGTCACCCAGATGTTGTTCATAAAAAAAGAACCAATATTATGCTATAATTTACCCTGTTTTCTGCATTCTTTCTTGTCTTGTCTTTGTAATGTACAAGGCCAAATGTACATGAACTGTGATTCTGGTTTTACTAGGAGCTGCTCAGCAAGCTGTCCAGTATGTACCATAGCTGTTTGCATGTTTAATAAATTTATGTTATACCTTGAAAGTAATTTGATTGAGTAAGTCAGTTAGACAACAGCATCATTTGTCCAGAGAGCAACACCCTTGTCTCCTTTTGAGGAGATGAGAAGAAAAAGCCCCCACCCTTGCAATTTAAGAATGTTATTAAAAAAATAATAAAAAGGAAACTTGCTTATAGTTTGGTAGCCAAATGTCTGAACAATTGCAATGGGATGAAATAGTGCTGATAAAAATAGATGCTCTCAATATTAGTCTCCCAGAACTGGCTAGAAAAGATACTGGAAGAAATTTGATAGAATTATTTGATAGGTTATTGGGTACAGCCATTTATATATTTGCATTTATTATTGATAAGTTCATGATGTATTAATGATTATATGATTTTGATATAGTTTAATTATGTAAAAATTTAAGAATACTGGTAGGGATATTAAACTATTTTGTAATCCGAACAACACGAAGTCGGATGTGAGAAAATGTTAATTATATACATAAAAATAAAAAATAAAATGATAAAAAAATATTAGAGAAAGCATACAGATCCAATAGGAAACATCTGGATTGAAAACATTTAAGATGGAAATATTTAATGACAATTAGTGCAGCTTGAATCCTGGTAAGATACATTTTTAAATACTCACTTATAAACGTAATGACATGGGATTTCACAAAGACTGAATATTGATGGCCCTGAAAATGGTTGTGTATGACAAAATTTCTGACCTTGGTATATGAGCAGAAACTGAAAATTTAGGACATGTGTGTGCTAAACAACATGGGGAAGCCAAGAATAAACAAATGCTAAATGAATTTGAGTGACAAAAATGAAATAGGTATTTTGAATGGCTTCGATGAATAGAAAGAAGGAAATGAGGATTAAATAGCAAAGTAAATACAGTATATGTTGAAAGGGTAAATAAGTTGACAGGATGGGTGAAGATTGATGAAGTTGTTGCTGGATAGATGTGAATAAGTGAGAATTGCATAGCAAAATAAATATATGCAGAATTAAGGGATTGATAACATGGGGAACCCAAGAAAGCTATTGTTGGATATCTGACAATAGCTTTCTTGGATTCCCCATGTTATCAACCCCTTAATTCTTCAAAAAGAGAGGGGTTAGAGGTTTAAGGAAGAAAGTATTACATATGAATAAATGGATGTGCTGGAAACAAGAATGGTTTGCAAGATACAATAATATGGGAAAAAACAGTTGGTGTACAACAGCTTTAGCTATACATATATAATATTCATTTTCATTTTTGAAAGATATTTACAGTATATTGCTAAGGTACTGGGAAGACTCTTACCTTATGATCTTTCTTTTGATTATATTTCTTAATTGCTTTCTGCCCTTTGCATAGCACCACTTACCCATAAAGGGATACAGTATATGCAATTTTCAGCACAAGTATTTATGCAATTTTCAGTATGCATAGAACTCTTCCTTAAATTTTTATGTTACAATTCCAGTCGGCTATTCCAAAACAAAAAAACCTGCCTTTTTTATTATTTTTCCAGCCATTGTTATTCCAATGTCAATTATAGTTTGTGCATTCAAATAATATACCATTAATATTATTACAGTATAATAGCCATTATTAGGCTTTCCTAACTCAGTATTATTTATTTATTTATTTATTTATTTGTTTAATTGGATTTATATCCCGGCTTTCTTCCCCCCAAAATGGGAACACAAGGCAGCTGACAACAATAAAAGACAATATATAGTATTACAATAAAATTCTAAAAAAGACAATAAAACCACAATGATATAAAAGTTAAGAAAGAGCACAAAACATGCAACAACAGTCATACTCTACTTCCATACAAGGGGAATAATTATTATATATTTAGTTGATATATACTTTTGGTCTTGTAGATTATTAGTTTGCGGTATGGTTATTATTACCCTGTAAAAAAGAAGCACCATTAAACTACCATAATAAGCTCTGCTATTTTGTCAAGTCAGATATTAAAGATTCTTACTAAACTGCCTCACTTGTATTTTGCTTTTCATTTGTAGTTTATCCCATGGTTCTCTGTTTTTTTTAATAACAACAACATTCTGCTAATTCACAATTAATTTCTTGAAACATTGCTAATTTGCATATTACACTCTTAAGCTATACTAATTGTCATTGAGCTTCTCCAAGCTAATTTAATACATGTTCCTAACTTTTCTGAAGGCAGGGCTTCTTAAATTGATAGTCAATATGCAATTTTCAGTGCAAGAGAAATTTCACTATATTGGAAGTCAAAGAGGAAGTACGTGAACTGAAACTCCCAAATATCGTATAAAGGAAATGTTATACTTTAGCTAACACATTTGCTTGCAGATTTAGCTACTAGATGTCTGCTTTTCCTGTTTAATTTAACAGCCAACACCTAAAATTAGTTCATAGATTGACATTAGTAGATTTATAATTCACAATGCTATAGCAAGTGAAGGTTTAGGTTGAATTAACAACAACATCAACAAAAAGGATTTATGCTTTGAAAATTACTGATTCTTCCCCAAATACTGCTTTCCCCCTTTTGATTCTCAATCTATAAGTTTTAGGACTATGCTAAACTACAAAACTACTTCATTAAATAATATCCGCATATATAAGCATATACACATTCCAACTTACAACAAAGCAGTTGTGCTTCTGATAAAGTCTTCTTACTGGAACTTACTGAAGTTTCAAAAAAGGTGCAAAACTTTGAGGAAAGAATTTAGAAGCAAAGATTGGCAGTTTGGAAACTAGGGAGAAAGGAGTTGGTAGGAAATTACCCAATGATTATGGTTAGGGGTGAATTAAGACTTGAAAAGCCAACAGAAATAGAAGTTGATAGACACAGACTGGAAGTCTAGCATAAGAAAACGGAATCATGAAGAGAATAATAGAAGGACTTATGTACAAGAGGTTGCCTACCTCTATCTGATTCATTGTAATTATCTTCACACAGAGCATAGAAACTCTATCCCAGGGTTGTCCAACCTTTGCAACTCCCAGAATTCTGCAGTCAACCATGCTAGCTGGGGAATTCTGGGAATTGAAGTTGCACCCCGACATAGAGTTTCTATGCAGTGCAATTATATGCATTACAACAAATCAGGTTGAGGTAGGATATGGAGTTAGAATTGGATTTATATAATGTAGCCTTAAGGAAACCTGTTATTTAAGAAAGACAACTTTAGCTTAAATAACCCTCTGTACCCTAGGAAATTCATCTCCTTTTGGATCAGCAACTTGGTGTTGTTTAAAACTACTTCTGTACTTATGTTATATTTTCATAGGTCTGTGATTCTTTTTCTACTCTAATTCTTTTTCTAAAAGTAAAAGGTGTGAAAATTCAGCAACTATATATGGCATGTTTTTCTTCCTTTTGGATATATGAACCTTTAGATGTACAAAACCTGCTTGTAGAAGATTTAGCAACAAGATGGATGAAAATTAATCCAATAAATGCCAAAAGTTAATCTCCTTTTGGGGATATTCTGTGTGGGAATTTGCTCTCAAATTTCGGACCAACGTCTGTTCCAGCAAAAGCTATACAAATAAATATCTTCAAAAGAGAGAAAAAAAAAATTACTTTCCCCCTGAAAATTACAAGGCTTACATTGAGCATAAATTATTTTAAATTAAAGCTTATGCACTTTCACAGTTAATTTACTTTGTAAGTGAAAGATATTTTTTCCCCATGATTCTAATAAACACTTTATAAAATAACTTTATTTATGAGGAATTACTAACCGGCATAAATAAACTGGATTTCCATTTAATAAATGTAAACTAATACTGGAATAAGATGAAGGTATGTCATGGGGTGAGACTAATACTTATTTCAGCTATTGTTCTTGAGTAATCAACAGCAGCAGTTAGAAACTCAGGTTATTAGACTAATTAACACTTTTGCTTAGTTATTCCTAGCTCAATACAACAGCTGCCATTCTTGTCATGTAAAAAATACATTCCTGCTCTACCCCCAGCTACACCTCAGGGTGGCAGCACTGGGCAGTGTTGCAGCTGTAGCATCTATAGGGGGAGATGTGGGTCACCCCATATATAAGGGGCACACATGCTCCTCCCAATTTCACTTCTTTACTTCTTTTGGATACCTATACCTGTATAGTCTCTTCTGAGACATCCTTCCTATTCCCCTATAAGAAACCTTTCATTTGATAACCCAGTGTTACGTAGCTGATTTTAAGATCCCAGCCTCCTCCACATCGACAATTCTCATGCTGATGCTAACTGAATAATCTTCAACACATCATTCTTAGGAACATAAGTCTAGATTGGAATCTGGTCTCCATGTGACATGGTCCACGAATGTATTTAAATGCTAAACCCTTTATTTAAAGCAAGAGGTTTCATGTAATACAAAGCACTGTATTACTGAATTTTGGCAATCTATCTGCTTAAATATTTTCATCTCCTGTGGGTTCCTGCCTAGCTGGAATATGTTTTTCTGCAGCTTCCAAATAACACATATGGTTCGTTCATTCATTCATTCATTCATTCATTCATTCATTCATTCATTCATTCATTTATTCATTCATTCATTTTCTATGGCTGTCCACTTGTATACCGTCTTGGAAAAGCTACAAGGGTTAAAACAACAGCACAAACAATTAAAACAGCAATCAAAAACTACCATATTTGGGGAAGAAATTATATTTTGCGAAAACAATTCAGAGCCAATGGCTTGGCCCGGTGCCTGTGGAAAAAGCCAAATCACAAAAGAGAATGAATGCAAAGGCTCAGATGATTACAACTGTAAAGTCTGACACAGAGGGAAACATGTCTAGCTCTTATGAATCAAGATTGCTACAAGGGTTATAGTACTTAAATGTCACAGGTAGCATTTTAGACTGTAAAATTAGTAACTAATGCAGGTGGTATTCTCTGTTCCTTTTTTTGTTAGACCAGAGGTTAAAGGCTTCAGTGTGGTCTCTGAGCTGAGATTCTTAAAATAATTAGGATAGGGTTATACTCTCAGAGTGGAACTTCTTTGGGGCTTTGGTGGAATACAGCATTCTCATAATCTTGGAAAGCTCAGGACAGGAATCCAGTGGTGGGATTCAATTTTTTTACTACCAGTTCTATGGGTGTGGCTTGGTGGCTGTGGCTATGTGGTCATGTGACTGGGTGGGCCACTGCACCCCCTTTATGCCCTATTTTTTTGCCTAGAAAGCGACCGTGAAGCCTCCTGGCAGCCAAATAGAGGCATGAGGGGCAGCGCCGCACCCTCCATACCCCATTTTTGGCCTAGAAAACTTTCCTGAAGTATCCTTGCAGCACAAATAGGAGCACGTGGAGGCTCTTGTAAGGATAGAGTAGGGGCCAATCAGAGGTGGTATTTGCCAGTTCTCCGAACCAATCAAAATTATCACTACCGGTTCTCCTGAACCTGTCAGAACTGGCTGAATACCACCTCTGGACAGAAAGCAATGCATTGGGTCAACCTTCAGGGTATGAGGGGCATGTTGAGGAGTTAAGAAGGTTGATGAACAAAAAGAAATATGGCTAGAATCCATGCCTATGACCTTTATGGATGCAGACATTTAGGAAGCTGTATCTCAGCTTTTATTTACTGGAAGGGCTAAAATATTATTTTAATTGTTAATTTTTACCCCTTCATTTTTTCATGAACACTCCTAATCCCTATTTCTTCATTAGAGTAATAATCCTATGGAATAAGTTCAGTTGAGTGAACTTCTCTTGTTAAAGGGGACTAGGATCTCCTGGCTCCTTATTCATTACCTTAATATCTTAGCATCATCTCATGGTTTTAGATAGAATGCCATGAATTTGGATCAACCAGGTTCCTTATATTTTAAGGCTTTGCTAATCTGCTGGTCTAGGAAACCAGCAGATTAGCAAAGGAATTTATATAAAAAGCTTTTCATGGAAATGCAATTGTTAATTTGATAGAGGACCAAACGTGTTAAATAACATGTGGGATAAAGACACTATGTTTTGTTTAATAATTGCACTAAACTAAACGCATTTATTTATCATATTTCTGCCTGCTGCAGTCACAAGGCTGTTAGTTAGTTTATAGTAATTACAAGTAATACAAGTGTTTAATTACATTTCCATGGAAGGAACTAAATGCTGTACATATAAAATTCCAAAATCATAAACCAAAAATATAATTAAAAAGCCCCAATAAAATAGATGTCTTCCCTTCCTTTCTGAAAAAAAAAAATCAGATTTCAGGATATGGGGCAAACCTCCTTTCTTAGGAGAGCCTGCTCCATAAAGAGAATCACCAACATCTCCTTCAGATTTGCTAACTATGTTTTAGTCAGTATAGCAGCAGTAGGAAAAGCACACACAGACACCCACACCCACATACACTCAGACACAGACACCCATACACACACACCTCACTTAGCAGCATTCACATGCTATCATTTGTCATTGTGGCACATAACGGTAAACAGACATTATAGATACGATCTAAAGGTCAAATCAAGAAAAGTAATTGATAAATTTTATCTTCAGGAAATGACTGAATAATATAATAATGGATTAGATTCTCTAAGTAGTATAGCGGGTGACACAGAAGCTAGCTGCTATATCGCCCCCCCCTAGATAGGATCTCTCCATTTTCATCTGACTTTGAACAAGCCTGCTGCTGTTTCTTCAACCAGCAGGCGGCTCTTGTGCTTTTGCCTTATACTTCTTGTTTATTAATTATTTCCTCTTTCCTCTTTACATAGTTCTTGTCTGATTTTTTCCTACCCATTGCTTAGATCCAAGCAACTGCTGCTCTCGTTCCTCTTCATATATGTGCATCTTGCATCTGCTCCATGGCTTAACTTCAGCTTTCTAACTTAGTTTCTGAATTTTGTTTTCTGTTTCCATGAGTGTCCAGGAGGCCCCAATTCTAAATTCCTCCGTTGTTCCTAGTTGTCTAACATTTCTGTCAGAAGCAACAAGTCAAATCCTTTTAACTTCCATCTTACCTTTGCTGTATTTTAGTTAATCCTTGATTTATGACTGAGTGGTGCAGTGACCTAGAAGTGGAGCTCTCACCTCACAATCAGGAGGCTCTGAGTTCGATCCTAGGTAGCGGCAGATATTTCTCTCTCTGGGCACAATGAGAATATGTCTGCTGCATATAATTCCACATTGGTAGCAGGAAGGGCAATCCAGCCAGGAAACACTCAGCTCCGTTGAGTTGCCCAGACTCCACACCACACCATTATGGAGTCAATGGCGGGATTCTGGGTTTTTTACTGCCAATGGCGGGATTCCGGTTTTTTTACTACCAGTTCTGTGGCCGTGGCTTGGTGGGAGTGGCTATGTGGTCAGCCAATCAGAGGCGGTATTTGCTGCAGTTGGCCAATCAGAAGTGGTATTTGCTGGTTCTCTGAACCAATCAAAATTATCGCTACCGGTTCTCCAGAACCGGTCAGAACTGGCTGAATACCACCTCTGTATGGGGTCATTAAAAGGTGAGGAATCATTGATTTATGACCATTCATTTAATGAAGGTTTGAAGTTACATGGAAAAGAAACTTTACAACCTATTCTCAATATTAC
>JANHGC010000051.1:115838-127422 GCA_027560395.1 Boaedon fuliginosus | reverse complement strand
GGAGCAGGCCCTCCCTATGGGATCTCACTGGGCGCTGGGAGGCATATGGTAGCAGCAGGCGGTCTCGAAGGTATCCCATTGTAACCACTGCTCCATCACGGCTTTGCTGTTCCTATTGATGGACTTGTGAAAAAAGTATGCAATGCTATGCAAATCATAGAAAATTATGAATACCACTGGAATGAATTTTCAAGCATTTATTTTAATTGTTTTAATTTTAATTTCTTCTAATTCATTTTTTTAAAAAAATATGAGATGGACTAACATAGAGAAATCCCTCTCATCAATAGAGTCTTGATTAAAGTTATTTTTCATAATTCTCCTGTTAAATTGTTTCTATTGAAAGAGATCCCTATTCCCATCATGGCTTAGGCATGGTAAGTTATAAAATAACTGCCCTTTTAAAAATTATACTGGGATTATCACCGTTTCATGATTGTTTATTTCAGTACTTAATAGACATTTCATTTGGAAAAAAAAATCCACCAACTATTTAATTGCATAAATTAATGGCAAGCAGGAGGATTTATTTTTGAGCAAGGGTTTATTAGAGTTTAATTGGCTCTATCTCCCAAAACTTAATAACTCCTATCTTAAAAGTGTCAATCTTTTCCCCCCTCTTTAGGAAAAACTATTGCAAGTTAATTTTAAAAAATGAGTTCTTTTCAATTATTTTTCACCTTTTACTGTAAGGGTCAAGTTAATGAAATATACTAGGAAAATATAAGTTTGGAAGAAAATCACAATGAATTGAAGATTGTTATTATTAAAAATTGAGCACCTCCTTTGCTGTATGGATTAATTCTTTTTTAAAAAAATCTTTCCCTATAATAGTGTTCTCTCCATACTAGAAGCCAAATAAAGTACTGAATTATCACTTTTAATCATGTTTTAAAATTCAAATTTACTTTCCCCCCTTCTTGTCTTCAAGCAGTTGGGATCACCTTATTTTAAATCCAAGTTTCCATTTATGTTTAAACAGGAATAATTTCCAGGGTTGTCAAGATGATGCTCCAATTAGACAACAATGTGGTCAGGATGTAACCGTGACAGAGGCAGCACTACTTCTACCATTTAATTGTGATGTCTCACTCACACTATGTAAGTGTGTCTGTTAAAATGCTAAGCTAACAATTTAAGCAAAACAAAAGCATGCAGAGAAATTTAAACAACTCTCTCTAGGCTCATGAAATCATATCTTAATAGAAAGGAGATAAAAATGTCTAAGGCAGTGCTTGCCAGTGCTTCTTCTTCATTACACAAAATCGCTTTTCCTTTTTACCCAATATAGGTAAAAAACTTTAAGTCAGTTTAAATGTTCCTGTAGTGATTGGGGAATGAGTTTGTGTCACTATCCAAAGTAAAACCACTTTTACATAATTTGGGATAATTTACCCAGGTTTGGAATGCACTGGTCTAAGGACTTCATCTCAAATGGTGCTTGCTATCGCTTAAAGGAACCATTATTGATGGATATTTCTTCGTGATTATACCTTTCTTGGTGGTTCCTTCTAGTTCCTAGAAATATTGGTCCCTCAATCTTACATTCATTCATTCATTCATTCATTCATTCATTCATTCATTCATTCGTTTGTTCATTCATTCATTTTATAAATATGAATGAATGAATGTCTGTATGAATATCCATATCTTTTAGAAGACCAAATTATTGATATTCTTATGGTTTCAGCTATAAAGCAATAATCCTTGGCTGGTATGGCTCCCCTGCATTCCTTGATGATAATGTGAATTCAAAAGCAGCACCTTAGAATTCACTGGGATGTTTATTCCCATCAAGCTCTGCCTCAGGATGCCTGAAGTTCCAAATTACCCTGAAATTGAGCCTCTGAGTAGAATAGCTGATTATTATTCTTTATTATAATTCTTTATTAAATTTATATCCCATCTCTCTTCCCCAATCCAGGGGATCGTGAGACAGCTAACACCATGTTAAAATTACAATAATCATAAAAAACATTAACAATAAAATCTAAACAACATTAATATAAAAAAAAAACATTTTTAAAAAACACAGCCGATAATAATAATGGCTTGGGATTAAAGGCTTGCACTTTGAGAGGTGTCCAGCACTGTAGATACCATGAAGTGCTAGAAGGTGATGGCTAGTGATGACAGAGGGGGTGAAAATTGCCCAAAGTGTTCAAGATCTATTCCAAAGAGATGCTTGAGAAAGACAGATTATCAGCAATACAACTACAAGGACAGTAAAACAGCAACAGACCCTGACCATTTTATTCCTCAGGGAACCTAAGGACCAAAGAGAATCCATTGCTTCTTCTCTCTTTTCCACTGAAAGTCTGAAAGAAAAATCTGTGCAAGAGAAATGTGTTTTCTTTTTCTTTTTAATTTGCATTCTGTCCCCCCCCCTCATTTTGTAGTAGAATTTCCTGAGGAGAACATATTTTATCACAATTGTTAACTGTTCCTTTTCAGTAATGATCAAATGAGAGGAAGTGTCTGGAGTCCCATGGCACCATGTTGCCATCAAACACATTTTCATGTAACATAATCTGTGCTCCCTGGTTCTCCATGGTCCCATGCTCCATGAACTGTTCAGAAGAGCAGTGGACTAGGAGGGAGAGAAATAGACAAAACCCACCAGTTGTTGCTGTGATGGTATCCCACATTCCATTGAGTGACTACCTTCTTGCTGTTGAAGTTTGGTAAATGCAAGGTGTGAGAAAACATATTATACTGACTAAACCAGCTAACAACAAACTGCAACAATACAACCTAGTGCAATATTACATTACTTTTCTCCCAAAGAGAATTTATTTATACAAACTGAGCCCAGCTCTTTTGCTTGAAAGACAAGAGTACACTGCCTATACCTGCTAATTCTTTAGATAATACTTGGACTCAGTGTTAGTGAAACAAAATTGTATTTCTCAGCCAACAATAATCTTTATAGCCTCCCCCTCACATTATTACCTTGTAGACTCAAATCTACTGCCAAGTTAGGTTTTCAAACTCAAACTAGGTCAAGATCTGTCTTACTGGGAAAATAAGCAGATATTTTTCATTCCTTGAGAAGGAAGAATATGCTATTCCAAATATGATATAGTTATTGGGTTATTGGCTTGTATATTGGAGTTATTGAGTGTATATTGGATGGATTTGGGATTATGGTAAATATCAGCCACAAAAGAAAGCTTTTTGTGACTCATATCTTTTCTTTCATTCTGTTGACCAAACCTGAGAATTTTCATAATTTTCATAAATCTTAATTTACCCAAATCAATCTAAGAGTGGCATATTTTTCACAGTATTTTGGTTAAAAAATGTGAGGGTCAGCTTATCTGTGGTTATCCATGGCTATATACAAGGTAATGATACTTAAAAAAAACATCCTATCTACTCATGTTTAAGCTCATCTTCGATAAACCAATCCTAATATTTGGTATGTATTTTGGCACTTAAAATTCTTGGCTATAATATCACTTTTTTAGAAATGACAACATTTCTCCAAACCATTTTTTTAATCATGAAATTTAGATTGCTAGCTATTTCTCTCTCCCCCTCCCCCCGCCCTTATGCTTACATAGCTTTAGATGCCTCAGTTCTTTAAATTTTCTTTCTCTATGGAAGCCTATAATTTCATCTGTGCAGTCTGCACTTCCCTCTCGATAGACAAGTAAAAAGTGATTTCCTCTGCAATCTTCACAGAGAGAAAGACAGTTCCCCAGTGGTTTCCATTTGAGCATAAGTGATCAACGATTTTGAAATAATAATATAGCACATAGAAGTCAATTCCTGACAGAAATGTGTTTCATAAGCTTCTGATTAACTTTTTAAAAGTTATTTTTTTTAAAGTGGCAACAAAGATGCTTGTCAGTAAAATAGAATGAACATCAAAGTACATTGTGAGATGGTTAGAAGATTGTGAAGTGCTTTTAAGGTCTTATTACGTGCTTATCTATGTGTTACTATTTTAGTCCTTTTTTGGCTGAGGGTTGCACTTGTTTTTTTCTTTTAAAAAAACCACAAATCAAAATATTTCAGAGAAAAAATAAACAGACTATATGGACTGGACAGGGGAAACCTTTACCTTTGTACACATAGGATGAGCGTGTTAAGTTTGAACCACTTTGCTTCTTCTAAAACCTTAATGCTTTTCAACTTGCCAATGACTTGTGGGGGGAGGGAAGGGTGAAATAGAATGGTGAGAATGTGTGCATGGACTGTGAGAACCTGGGAACCATCAAGGTCACCATTGCAAGTGCTTTAGAAAGAGATGGACTGTTCCCATAGCAAAAGAACATCTCATAATTGGACAATGTGATCACCCAGGAGTGGGGAGAAAAGGAAGCTGTTGCTTAACTAGGCAAGCATTTGCGTGGGAAAACCGGAGCTGGTTTTCATTCATTCATTCATTCATTCATTCATTCATTCATTCATTCATTCATTCATTCAGTACCAAGATGGTATATCCAATAAAGTTTTACTTTAAAGTAAAAAAAATAAATAAAGTTTTTACTTTAAAGTTTTACTTTCTCAGAGCTCCTGAGAGTGTTTCCTTACTTTGGGTTCACTAGTCGGACAGCTGACAGAGTGAGACAGAGAAATTTAATTACCCTTTTCAACAATATTTCTTGATTCCAGTCTACTTCTTTTAGTTCTCCAAAATATGGTCTAAAGGATTAATATAGAGACCTTGTCTTTTTTTCTTTTACTAATTTATTTCTTTATCTTAAAGAGATTTTGTAGTAAAAGCATAAAAATGAATGTTGAAAGAAAGTAGTGAAATAAGAGAGAAAAAGGCACTTTGCTCTTTCTGAGTTTTGGTCCACACTTTTTTTAAGGTAGATACAGGATAAAAGTTACCTCTGCTTAGTACTTTGTTGTATCCTGCTGAGCTGCTTCTCTTTTTCTTTCCCAGAAGCTAAGCAAATAAAGGACAGTTTAGCCTGAGCAAACACATCAAAATACAATTTATAAAAAGTTATTCTCAACTGAAATCCACACCACTGCGACACATTCATTACTTTTTTAGGACTACTCTGGTAAGGATAGCTATAGATATCACAATTGTCTGATATACCTTTTTGTCAAGTAGAACCATGACAAGTTTAATCTTTTCCTTCCAAGACACTTTTTTTTTTTAAAAAAGCACACAAGTTGGTTTCTAATAATGACAGTGACAGCATGTCAAGCCCAGGGCTGATGGTCATCTTGTCACATACTTATCAACTGTTTTACTTGGTAGAAGCTGAAACAAGAGATAACACCTTTTCTCACTGACTGTAGAGAATGCAGTGATCCTGACAAGGAGGAGGGGAAAAAGCTGAATACTTAAAAGAAGGATAGAGGATGAAGTTGAAGAAAATGGATGTTAAACCAAAAAGGATTCTAGGCAGTATTGGCTGTTGAAGGCTTCTTGGTTACAGTGGAGCCTTGGGTAAGACTCTTGAAGTAGAGGTCCAAAGTTAACTGAAGAATGAAACAGACAATGAGAATATGTCTTCTGGGTACAGATGATTTCCAAGGGAGTCTGAAGAGAGAAAGGAAGAAAGAAGCCCACATAACGAACTATATATCTAGCTCTTTGTAAGTTGTTGAAAGTAAATATAGAAATAGTACTCCATACTGATTGTACACTGTAGGCTGCATACATATCTGGCAGAGGACTAATTCATTATAACCGCATGACCAGGTACAGATAAATCAGGCTGGTGTTTTTTGGTTTTATTGTTATTTATCACAAAAAGGAAGGAAGGGGAGCAAAAGAAAATAACAATGCTATATTGAAATTAATGCATTACGTGTAAGCAAAACTGGTGATGTGCTTTATTTTGATAATAAAAAAGGAGAAAATGTGAGACATTGATAAGGCTGAAAGTCAGGAAAATTATTTAGCCCCATCATAATATAACAACCACAAAAATCCAAGAGTCTGTCTTTCCCATAAAAAAGTTAATGCCAGTAATTCATCTTCTTGAAATACCTTAAATGTATTAACATGGAAATTCCTCTAAATCCCTTTATCAATCTTGAAGTAATATTGATTTTGGGTGGGTTTGTATCTTTGCTTAGAAACTCACTTGGATTTTTAATGACTCTGTGTGTATGAGCGCATAGTTTAAATATTTACATCTACAAATAGAGACTTTTATTTCTTGGGATATTTTTTCAAAAGAATTCAGATACTAAGTAAAGCTCCAATTATATCCATGTCATACATACATTAGGGATTAGACATGCTAGGTTATAGAATCATTATAGAATGATACTTTCTACAATTTATAATATGATTGGCTTATATAAATTAATTGTATAATTGTGTATATTACTAACTTAACATTGTAATAACAAATAGCACATTTGCATACAATAATTTGTTGAGAGGTTTTTAGGTTCTGAGTATCATTCAGTTGCTTTGTAAGTGATGGAAGTGATTACAGTATCAAGTTAAAGATAAGAGAAGGTTGAGACATCTTTGATAATGTCCATCTAACATGGTAAAAGGTAAACAAACAAAATGAAAGTAATATTATCTCTGCTAGATGTATTTTCTTATTAATATGATGCAAAAATTAGTCCATGCCTTTTCATATATAAACAATTAGGATTTAATAGACGACAAATTGGTTAGTATGAACAGGTTTTACCTGTAGGCTATATGCTTTTATTAGGTTTTTATGATGGTTATACTTAGAGTTAAAGATAGTAAAATCTTACTCAAACTGAGTGTAACTTGAGATAATGAGATATATTAAAATAGTAAATGTAAAATATAAAAGAAAGAAAAAGAAAACAATAAAAAGAACTAAGAGTGTAAGGCAAGAAAGAGGGAAGAAAGATAAAAGCAAGAATATAATTAATAAAAAAGAAATATATAAAGTAACTTCTAATCTTCATCACAATATGTACAAACAAATTTAATGACACTCCACCTCCTCTAAGTTACAAACAATTATCTCTTCATCCCACGTCATCTCTATAAACAAATCCATAAAACATTACATTTCATTACTGTTGTCAGCAGGAAATTCATAAAGAGTTGCCAGAAGTTAACATCATATATTGTTGTAACCTTGATCAAATAAATCAATTCCATAGTCTTTTCATTAACAACCTTCATACTTAGTAACAACAACAACAACAGCCACAATGAGTTGGAAGGACCTTCGAAATCTTCTAGTCCTTGCTCCGGCAAGAAACCTTATACAATTTCAGACAAATGGTTGTCTAATCTTTTCTTAAAAACTTCCAGTGTTTTTAAGCTGGAGGCAAGTTGTTCCACTGATTAATTATTCTCATTGATGGGAAATGTCTTCTTTAGTTCTAGGTTACTCCTGTCCTTGATTAGTTTCCATCCATTCTTGTCTTACCCTCAGGTCCTTTGGAGAATAAATTGACCCCCTTTTCCTTGTGGGGGCCCCTTAGATACTGTCAGGATTTGATTTCATTTCTACTTTGTTCCTTCACACAGAGTTCTTCAAGGCTTTAACAAGCCTCTTTTGTAAATCCAATAGGAAAAAGTTAACAAGGCTGTCGCTCAAGGTTGTGATTTGTATTTCCATTTTAAATTTTAAAACCTCAGCCAATTTCTTTTGTAAAGCCAGTGAAACATCATTTTCTAAATTATTCTCTTTGCCTGGTAGCTGTAAATTAAGTTCTGAAACTACTTCTATCTTGACAGATAACATTTGTTCTACATTAGCCTAGTCTAATAACATCTATCCATAAAAGCAGACATCATTACTGATATTGTTGATATTATGGCTACTATTTTCTAACTCCATTCTTCAAAAGTATCCTTTGTGTTTTCATTGATATAATGTTTTGCATCATTTTAGATTAGTATTTTTTTCTGTACCTAAATTCTTTAGTCCACTCTAATGTCCAGTTATTAAAATCATGAAATTATTAATCTTTGTTATGTCTTGAAAAAACCAAAGCAGGATCTATTTTCCATCAGAAGCTATTTGTTAGTATAATAAATACCAAAATCTTATTGTAAATGTTTCAATATTTGAAATTAGTGAATTTAATGTCCTTTAGTAGCCTATTGCGAAAAAGATGGCTATTCCCATCATCTAACAGAATTCAAACTTCTGGGACATCACCATCCTGCAGTTCTTTTGTGAGAAACAGCTGTCCAGAATATATGTGGGCAATCCCCAATCCTCTCCTTTTCCAGAAGTTCCAAAGAACCGGTCTACTCACCAGCTCCTCATTCTTTGCTGTAGGCATTGGCTCCATTTTTCAGAGACGTCTTCAGTCTGCCATTCCTCCTCTGGATGTCCTGGCATATTCATGCTTTTTGGAAATTATAAAAAAGTGTGTTATCATTTCCTTTACTTTCATTTATTTAGACAGACAAACTCCCCAGGCTATAATTTCCTGATGTTCTTCCAAGTTGTAACCAGATCTGACCCTGCTGTTTCTCTGCCTCTTCTGCTTGAAAAAAAATGAACATGGAAGAGAAAGAAAGAAATAATAAGAAAGATAAAATGCTGTTGTTGGATGAGATCCTGAATAGTTTGCAAGAGGTGATTAATTGTAAGATGAGGCAATAAATATGATCATGAAGTGCAAGAAGACAATTGTGTTTGACAGGGAAAATGATTACTCATGCATGATGAAAACTAGAGCATAAACCAGTTTTCAAATTCTCTCTTGGATTTGGAAAGACCAGCAAAATAACTATACCTTTCCATCTAAGGGCTTGATTACTGCAATTTGGTTTACAAGAGACTACTAATGAAAATAATTTGGAAGCTGAACCTACTAAAAATAAAAAAAAATGGAGCTACTTGCTTGATAACATTTAGTTCAGAAAAAATAAATTAATCTTATAGACCTGCACTGGCTGCCAGTAGGTAGCTGGTACCAAATCAATGTATTTATAAAGCCTCTGATTGTTTCTTTTCTATTTCTTTCCCTAATGGTCTGGCTGCCATTACTATTGTGCTAGTAGTACCTCTTGCTGAGTCCCGTTTCCTTATTATTATTTTTTAAAAATCTTTACTAAACTTTTCTAACTCAGAGACTTTTCACTTTTATCTTGTTGGAACTCACCTTTCAGAGCAACCTGAAAATTATCTTTGCTAACTTCCCAGATGGGAGAAAATCAGCACATTTAAACTCAGAATAGCCAGAAGTTGCAAATCTACAAAGAGCTGGAGATGGTTGAATTGATTTTGTTTCTAGCCAATAACACAATGTGCATTCTGAATAACCATTTTGTTCCTTTAAATTAATATATCTTGATATCAAACTTATTCCAACAGACACTGATCTTGTTCTTTCTTCTCCCCTAAAATAAGATTTCCTTAGAGAAGATCTCTTAAGAGACAGACAGTATAAGAGTTCCACTATTCTTCCCTTAACACGGCAGTGTCTCGAGTTCTTGGTGTCTTCTGAGTTTGTTTATTTTTCTGAATATATTTTGTTACCAGAGTAGGAACCACCAATGTATGGGAAGAATGGGTTTTGCTGTGCATAGTAACTTGCCCAGTCTGCTTTAATTGGGGGTATATTTTCTTTTCAATAGTCCTTGATTAGGGTATGGTTGCTTCCCTGACTGCTTTTCCAGCTTTCATTGTTGGTTGCAAGGAATGACAATGATCTGGGCTGATTGCTTCCTTCTTTGACTTCTGGCTATATATTAAATAAAGACAAGACCCATCCTAATACCATTTAAAAGGTGTAACCCAAAGCCCAGTAAACAGCACGGTACCTCCAGCAGCTAACCCAACATAAGCAGGAAAAAAGTGTCAGATAAACAATCTCTTTCTAATCAATACATTTCAACATCTATTGCTGATAACAGACAGACAGAAAAGATTCTTTGGAGATCCAGTTTGATCTAGTGGTTAAGGCACCAGGCAAACAATTCAAAGTGCTCCTACTGATGGCCCTCACACCCAAGGACCCCTGACCCAAACATCCGTCTTTGTGCTGGAGCATTGTTTCCTCTGCTTTTTCAACCATGGGGCATAGTCTTAATACCATCAGAAACCCTTGTTTTACATACCAACCATAGACCTGAATCGACACTATTTTCTTCTTGATCCTGTACAAGATAGTTTTCCCACTTTGGAACTGTCTTTAATTAATCAGTTAAAAAAATGGCAATCAAAGTCCTTGGATATATTGCATGAGTACATGCAACTCCACCAGAATTACAGTAAATTATGAACTTCTGTTTTGACCCCTTAATTTACCCACTCTAAAACTTTTCTTCAGTCCTCCAAATATTGGAGTAACTCAACAATAATTAAAATATATAAGAAAGGGGATAAGACCAACTCAGTTAACTATTATTCCATCTTCTTGCTCAGGGTAATAACTTATATGTGGTTTATCTCTTTAAAGCTTGATAACTGGATGATCCAAGTGAAAATTCTACACAAGGAAACAAGTTCACTTCCAATCAGGCTTTTTGATAGTGTATCAATGCATTACTTGCAGCATCTATCAACAAAATATGCTGAGAAATTCTTACTATGCTGCATTTATAGATTTTAAGATGCTTGCTCTAATTAAATAATTTAAGGCAAAGTCTTATCTTATATTGTGCACAATGTAATGTATACAAGAATATTCCTATGGAAGAATCAATAGAATCTAAATTGCTGAGATCTACACTCTGAATCTCATACTCCAATGCTCTCTTTCAGATAGAACTGGCACTATCTCTGACAAAGCCCACTGAAGAATATGTCAATTAAAATAATGGTTCCAGCAAATTTTAGGAGCAGAATCTCGACACAGGTCATGCTCCTGGACATCCATATTTTTCCATGGAAATACCAAAGTTAATCTAATCAGGCTTACTGCAGATTTACTGTTTATTTATGTATTTATTTATTTGCTTACATGTGTATTCTATACATGGCAGGCCTGGAAAGGGCTTGGGGTGAAGTTAAACCAAGAATTCAAGATCTTGACTTCCTAGGTGTCAGTTTCCATGTCACACACCACTATATCAATTTCATCACTCTAAACATATATTCAAAATTTCTGTCACAGGGCACCCACCTTTATAAAGTCTTCAGTTTAGTAAAGATTCCAGGAAATTAGTTATATTTTGTGTTATAGCTATTGCCACCTTAATTTGAGTTTACATACTAATTGGAATTTACATGCTATAAAATTTTGTCATTTATCATAGTTTCCCATCCATTTTTCCTCTTTTTTTCTTTTTTCTTTACTTACAGTAATGACTGTTTTTATTTTGTGCTATATAGCCATCTGAACACTTTGTCCTGATATATTATTTTAAGTTTGAGTGGCATGGTGTCCTAGTGGTGAAGATGCTCGCCTCGTATTTGGAAGGCTGGGAGTTCAATCCTAGGTAGTGGAAGATGTTACTCTTCTAGAGTGCAAAAAAAAAAAAATCTGCTGCAAACTCCATGTGGTGTCAAGAAGGGCATCTGTTCAGTAAACACTCAGCTCCATCCAGTTGCCCTGACTCTACTCTGAATTAAGGGATTACAGGATTATAAAAAGGAAGATGTTGTTTTAAGTTGCTGCAATAAATCATATCTATCTATCTATCTATCTATCTATCTATCTATCTATCTATCTATCTATCTATCTATCTATCTATCTA
>JANHGC010000051.1:91351-101625 GCA_027560395.1 Boaedon fuliginosus | reverse complement strand
ATGAGGACCCAGATTGTGGGGGCAATAGGATGACTCTGTAACTGCTTGGGGAGTGTTGTAAAGCTCTGATAAGCAGCATATAACATCTGAGTGCTATTGTTATCTATGTTGGAAACCGCCCAGAATCCTTCGGGAATTGGGCGGTATAAAAATGTAATAAATAAATAAATAAATAAATAAATAAGTTCAATCAACAGAGCACAAGGACTCCACAGTTATGTTTCTTTCTCTTGTATCTCTTCATGCCTATATAGCACGATCTGCATGGGAAAAGGGTGAGATTTACCCTCTCTCTCAGAGTTTTAGAAATCTAAGTCTAAATAGGATTTCTTAATATAATCTCTTTGGGTAAATTCATTTTAAGTGAATGAGATAATAGTTCTTTTTCAAAAGAAAGGTTTGAGCCATGGCGGTGCAGTGGTTAAAATGCAGTAGTGCAGGCTACTTCTGCTGACTGCTGGCTGCCTACAATTCGACCGTTTGATTTTCACTGGCTCAAGTCTTCCAGCCTTCTGAGGTAGGTGAAATGAGGACCCAGATTGTTGGGGGCAATATGCTGACTCTGTAAACCATTTAGAGAGCTGTAAAAGCACTGTAAGTCTAAGTGCTATGGTTATTTACAGGTGGAAGAAAGGCAAAAAAACATGGATGCAGATTGAAGTTTGAAATCATGTCTTATCAATAGCAGAAATGAAAGGGGCTCGTTCTCCATGAATACTGAAAAATGTAGATGTCACACTGTAAGGCAATCACTCACAATTTTTCATGGTGGGCCTGTCATCTGTTTTTGTTTTTTTTAACGCTTTTGCTCCATTCCAATTTTGCCTTGACCTATAAAGTCTGAAATAGCACGTGCGTGTGTGTGTGAAATCACAAATAAAGATCCTCAAAATTAGTTCATATGAATGAAATAGTTTAAAAAGTGTCTTTAAGCTTCAAGTTATTTCAGGATTTATAGGTCAAGGCAAAATTGGAATAGAATGGAACAAGATCACTAAAAAAACAGATAAAACAGTTTAGTGGCCATAGCTATTAAAACTTTATATATATATATATATTAACTATATATAGAGAGAGTTATTTTAATAGCTATTATTTTAATAGCTATGGCCACTAAACTTACTTTATTTTTTACAAAACTTACTTGCTCTGGAGGTTTACTGAATCTACAACAATTAAAAGAAACAAAAACATTATTTTGTTTTGTTATAGATGCTACAGTTATGCAACCATTTTAACATAGACTTTTAGAATACCATAGGCCTGTCAACAATTGGAATTTAAAACATTTGAACATTTGGAATTTAAAAAATAAATAAAAGTAAAAGTAAAAAGGTAGTAAATTGGTGAGTGTTTCATGGGCTTTGCAGAATAACATCTGATGAAGTTTTGATATTCTCACCAACAATCTTATGAGTTTGGTTATCTCGTAACTGTTTGAGAACCAGATGTTCAGACTAGATTTGGGATTTTTGACCACATTATCATTTTATTTTTTTAAATCCATGAATTCATTCATTCATTCATTCATTTATAAAATTTATTGACCAACCATCTCACCACAGGGCAACTCTCATACAATGCAAATAGCACATAGACTTATATACCGATTCACAGTGCTTTTAAAGCCCCCTCTAAGCGGTTTTACAGAGTCAGCATATTGCCCCCAACAATTTGGGTCCTCATTTTAACTACCTCATAAGGATGGAAGCCTTCAGCCTGGTGAGATTCGATCTGCCAAATTGCAGGCATACGGCAGTCAGCAAAAGTAGCCTGCAGTACTGCACTCAAACCATTGTGCCACCGTGCAGAGCAAATGAACAGAATAAAATAATTGACTGGAAAGAAAGAAGAAATACTTTTAAGAAAAAAGCATCAAAATAGGTGGATTTATTCTCAGATTTGGATTAGACCTTTCCTGTAAATGATCTGACTAAACACATACATTTTCTACCATACCAAAAGTGTTTGCCAAACTCTTAATGCATCTGAGCCTTTTTGCTCTTGCAAACTGACCTAAAACCAATTTGTCAATATGTGAATTCAGGATTTATGTGCCTCAGGATAATATCTGACCTGAGATAAAAATGTGGCATGTTGGCATGGATGTTTTAATTGCACTCAGGGGGATATTATATTTGTTGAGGGAAGGAAAGGAGAATTGCTTTATAGAGTTTGGGCTGCTCATTTTAGGTTCAAAACTCTTGATTTTATGTGAGAACGTTTACTTTTTCAGTGTTTTATAGAAGACTTAATCTAAGTTCTTATGCTGAGGAAATATGTAAAAGGGTAACTCATCGATAAAGCTTGTCAAACCATGAATTGGGCAACCTGAACTTTTCATACTGCAAGACATGCCACTGCTTATTAAAATATGAAAGTTTGTGTTTCACTTCTAAATAAATGCAAAAAATATTTTCCAAATACTTCATCTAGTATCATTCATCTTTCTGTATATATGTTGGTATGGATGCCTGAGTATGTAAATGTATGTCTCCATAGAAATAGGAATCTACTACACTAAACAGGACCCAGAGATAGTTTAACCCATAGTGGCAGGATGTAAAATGCAGGCATAAACAGCAAATACTGAAAATATAGTAGTTAGCAATGTGTAGAGAAACATCTGCAAAGTGTATGGTCTAGATCCTCCCAAGTCCCAATGGGAGATACCACAGAAAATCATAGAAAATAAAAGGGCTAAGATCCAATAGTTTTTTCCTGATCCAGACAGGCAGGCACTATCCAATCAACCAGACAACATGGACAGCTGTAGTGATAGATGTAGTGGTGCCAAGTGACAGCAAGATCAGGAAAAAGGAATATAAGAACATGAACAAGTATAATGGCTTTCAGGCAGAATTTGAGAGTATGGAGAAACTAAAGGCCAATGAGTCCCAGTGGTGGTAGGAGCACTCAGGACTGTGATCCTAAGCAAGGAGAGTGATGCCCCCCTCCCCATATAAACATTTCAGTTTCAATTCTGAATCATGACAATGCTAAAACAATCACATATGCATCATGACCTCACAATAACAGCCTACTCTTTAACTCTTGTGTTGAGGTATTGCATAAAAATACACAAGGAACAGAGTTTGTGCTGAAATGTTTTCATATATGAATTGTCATTTCTGTAGACAATAATAGATCTAACAATAAATACCCTTATTTGTGAAATTGAGGACCAGCTAATCATGGTCTGGAAAATGAAAAACATTCTCTTTAGAACAGTCTGCAGAGAAAATGTGGGATTCTAAATCAGCTGTAACAATTAAGATTAGGATCCAGAGAGAAAAGATCTTAAGGCCTGTATGTGGCAGGGAAAATTATGTACACATAATTTGGTACACCAGACTAGCCTATCCTGCCCCAAATCTTCCTCTTCCTCCTCTCATTGACTGTGAAAGCTCTTTCTGCAAGTGGCCCAACTTGACTGACTACAAATGCAGCTTTGTATTGAGCTGCCTGATCATATGTATGCTGGCTCTTGAAGTCAGTATCTCTGAAATTCCACCACCGACATTATCAGGAGTATCTAGATTAAAGGACGGGAAGCTCTAGACCAGGTCTATTTCAGCAGTTCTGATCTGTGTGAAAGGCAGTGATTGAATGTTAATTGTTGCATGGATAACCTGCAACAATCCTCTGAAAGTCAAGACAGCATATTGTCTCTGTGCATAGAACAACCTTGTGAGATTCCTTAGGCTGCCTATCCAAAGTCACTCAGAAAATAAAATGCCTTGAACTTGAGTGTCTTAAGTCCCAGTCCAATAAGATAATCACTATGCTGTGTAAAAGGAACATTGCCAGAATGGATTAAGTGTATGTTTCAACCAAGTTCTGGAAATATTTTAATATCATCAAGCAGCCAATGCCAACTTGGCATCAATGAGAAGTCTCGGAGCATCGGTTGCTATCCTGCAAAGCCATCACATCTACTGGAATATAATTACCATGGGGAGAATGTCTGCCAGGGATCTTGTTATACTTTAATGAGAATGTCCTCAAAAAAAAAAAAAAGCACTGTGCCCCTACAGTGTCTTCTCTGGAGAATTACTTCATTGTACATTCAATACATCTGACAACCTGTGACAGGTACAGTTCTGTTTCCATATGGCCCACCAAGAAGTGGGGGGAGCAAGGAAAAATGTCTTGCCTCCTCACATCACTCTACCAAGGCAATCATATAAAAAAAAAGAAAAATAAGAAGTCTTTGCAGAAAGACATTGCATGACCTTGTGAAATAATAGTGTACTGTCATGGCATATTTATTCCATACCAAACAACCAAGTAGGGATGTTGAAGGATAAATATGGTCACTCTTGCCATAAACATTGCAAATGTATCACATATCATCACTGATGCCAATCACTGTCATGAATCCTGTAGGTAAATGGATGATTAACTTCTTGGGCATTTTGCTCGTCATTGAATCAGACTATAGAAACCATGAATCTTGTCGCTTGGAGCAAGAAATACCTTGCTTCAGAGCTGGGGATGGCTTTTAATTCTTATCCAGGGCTGCCATTTTCTTAGCAAATGGAAATTCAGTTTTGTTTTTGTTTTTTAGCCTTTGCCCTGGGAGTAAAATTTATGTTATAAGAGTATTTGAAGAGGAAGATGATTTTGAGGGGATTTTTTTTTAAAAAATAATTCTATAAATTTTCTTGGTGTCTACCCTAAGTTCAAAGGCAACAACTAACAAGTAAACTACAGTGAGCTTGTTTGTGGTGTTGTTCTGCCTTTAGCTATCCATGGAATTAGACTTTTTGCAAAATATCTTCATATATCAGCAACAATATGCAACTAAATCTATAGTTGCATGCACTATATGGTGTACACCATCTTGTTATGGTGATATTCATTCTCCCATTTGTTGATTCTGATCCAAATCCCTCCACTGATGCTATTGATATGCCACTTCTACATTCCATAAGTCATAATGCTCCATGCCATGAATTTAAAATTTAAATTTATTACGAACTTAATTAAGACAAGCCAGCAACTATGTGACTATTTATAATAAGTCTGTATTTTTTAAAAATAGGTTTCCTCTCTGATTTATCATTCTATTAAATGACCTTCTATATTTGGAAAATATATTACATTAAATATATGTGATTTATTTAAGGAACTAATAGGGCCACTCAATTCAAACTCCAGGCAGTTGCAAAGTACGATAAGAAAATAAGCAATTCAATGTACAATTCAGCCAAATGTTAATAAGGATCCAGGGATTTCCCATTTTGATGGTGGACAGGTTCTTGCATTTCTAAAAGCAGTTATCAAAAATGCAGGAATGTAATGCATGCTCGTTGCCCATCTTTTGAAACCGTATTGGTATTAATCATTATGCTTTTGCAAGGTGAATATTTCACAAATAAGTAAACATCACATGGCAGCAGAGGATAGCTAAAAAGGATAAATGCTATTCTTCTTTTAGTCCAAGAATATCTGTATGCAAACACTTTTTAAAAAAAAAACAGCAGTGGGGAGTGCTTTCATAAACTTATTTTCCCCCATTTAGTGAATGATAGCCAATCCATGTTTAGAAAAAAAATACCTTAATAGCTTTCAAATTGTCCATTTGCTTACTATTCAGAATGATAAGTAAGCAGGGCTATTTGTTTGGTTTGGTTTTTGGGGTGGTGGTGGTGGTGAGGAGGAGATATTTTATTGATTGCCTGATTGTAGCAGCAGTCCAGAAAGCATTTTTTTCTGAACAAATGAGAGAGTTGAAGTCAGTTTTTGATTAAGACTCTGTGCTAGTTTGAAGGCAGCTCTAGATTACTGTGCTCCCATGAAATCAGCAGCGACACATATTTGAACTGTTTTATTTCCTTCTCCATTGAAGTGCAGTTGAAAGCGCTATCGGACAAGTTTTCAGCTGGGAAATTGTGAGTATCCTAGGGCCTAGACCAGCCTATACTGAAAAATGCTAGGGAATGCCTGGAAAACTTGCATTCAAACAAATCAGCCATCAGTGAGCATATGGAGAAATAAACCACATTTATACAATTCAAAAGAGACAATAAAAAAGCTAAGAAGAAAACAAAAAGACTAGAATACATTGTCTCTGGCAGCCAACACTCAGATAAGCAGAGATTAACACCAAGCAAACAATCAAGCAGAAAACAATACCTTAATCAAGGAACTTCCAGGGAGAAAATCACACTAACCAACATTGTATATAAACAGGAATAAAACACCATACTCCTTAGCTTTAATGATAGTGCTTAGTTGGGAAATGAAACATTTTTAAGCAAATAACCAAACTCGGCCAACACCAAATTTCCACTGCCAAACAGTTTTAATGTTATAGCTCTCTCTCTTTGGTCCTTGAAAGGAAATGCAGTTTTGCTTCATCCAGAGTATTAGCTACTGAGATTCAGGTCCTATTAGAAAAAAAAAACTCTAGCTTGACAGCCTTGCTGCCACCTCTGGTGACCTGACAGAAAAGGAATAAGGATGAAAATATAGTATTTTTTTTGCTAGTCTCAACCTTCTGTTCAGGATGGCATAAAGAGTATGCAAATCACAGGCTCCTAGTGTAGTGCTAGTGTATTCCTCTTCCTTGTGTGTAGAATGTAGATTTGTTGTAGGACTTGGAACAAGATAGCAATTTTTCTTTCTCAGTATTTCAAGTTGAGTTTGTGAAATCATGGAGTAGATAAGTATGTTAGAAGTCATGTGATCTATCATCTTGCTCTGTGTTCACTGTAGTGTTCACTAAAGCATCTGTGATTCATGATTATCCATCTGCCAAAGTATCTGAAGTCTACAAGTAAAGGAGAACTTATATTGTAGGTTGTTTCATTGGCTGACAGCTCATATAGCCTGGAAGTTCTTTCTGAACCTATTCCTTGTACATTCAATCCATTGGTTCTGGTCCTTTCCTCCAAAGTAACTCAAAATAAATCTGTTTTATGTGACAACTTTTTCAACTATTTGAAGACTACTTTGATATTGTCTTCCATTCTGTCTTATTCAGATTAAAAAACAACAAAGGCCTTGGTTCCCAGATGACTCACCAATAGCATTGCTTCTGAGGTCTCACTAAAGCGACAATATTTCAGGGAAGGGAACTAAAGCCTGCATAGTCTATCTGAGCTGTGGAGCTGAGATATTCCCTGAAGAGGCAGTTCTATGAATAATGTTGTTGCATGCCATATAACCCTTTAAAGATGACAAGCAACGCCTTGAACTATACCTAGAAGGAACTTTGAGGGGAAGGCAGCTCATAAAGCAGGGTTCTGACATGGGTGAATCTAGCAGCATCAATACTGCTTGCATTGCTGCATACTGGTCAGTTCAGTGACCATCAAGGATAGTCCCATTTAGAATCCATTGCTATAATCCAAATGGAAAATAAACAAAGAGTGAGTGATTCTGAACTTCCTGCTCCAGAAAAGGAATAATTATTGCACACAATGACTCTGGCTCCCTAGCATGACTGCTATCTGTTCTTCAAGCCAGTATTGTCAATCCAGGTGGAACATCAATTTGATACCAGCTCATATGTGAAGTAATGTAAACCTACAGCATCAAAGTAGGAAGACTTAGCCAAATAAGAACTTTTCCCAAAAGAGACCTGAAAAGTCCCAAATTGGATGGGGTTGGGGAAAGAATTGCAAGGTAACCAGACCCTAGAATCTTTCAGGAATTGATTGGATCTCACTGTCACATTTCTGGGCTTTGGGTTGACATAGGACCAATGCAACAGCATCCACGATCAGAAATGAAATATCATCAGACCCTGCAAGGGAGCAAAAACCCAGAGCCATTCATCTTCTCCTGATAGAATTGAAGTCAGTTGCTCTCTATCCAAACCCTCAAAACCTCCAAGCAATCAACTCTGTGACAGCATCGTTTGCATGGCCAGGTTGGATATCTTTAGCTGAATATAATCAACGTATTAATGAATCCACACCTGGTGTTATCGAATGACCTCACCCAGTTTTCATGTAGGAAAAGCAAGAGACTGACATTTTACCTCCATTGGGAACTGATTTTTCCAGGTAAGTACTTTCATCTACAACATCTTTGGTATGGAAGACTAAAATGAATATTATCCCTGTCAAACACAAAGGATTTGGAGCATTCATTTAGTTGCAGTACATAAGATTTATTCAAGCCTAAACACGACAAAAGGTCTGTACTAAATTGGTGCCAGGTAAGGGTCAATGAAATTCAGGAGGAGTTGGACTTGGATTATTTGAGACAACACAAGGATTCTAAGTGATGACACATTTCTCCTACGTTGGTTTTCAATTTGTTTCCCTAAATTTCTTACTCAAAAAATGCTTCTGACTTTCTACTTCATTCTTGGGATGCAGAAATTTGATGCCTCTTGTTTCTCACTGGACTTGCCGGTCTCTGCAAGTACTCTGACTTGCAGCTCTCTGCCGTGTAATCTGATCTGACAAAGCTTCATAGGAACAGGTCAAATACATAAACGGAGGCAGAGGCAAAATATGCAGATCATGACAAAAAATGTGATTTAGGTATTTACCTCGAACATCAGGATCAAGGGCATGATAGCTGGATTTGCATAATTACATAATTGAACATGTGCCAATTTGCAGAAAGTATAATTGTGGTCTACTGGGATAGCCATGTTCTTCATGTCATTTCTTGGGATTTAACTGAAATCTGGGAAGTCAGGAAGACCGTGGTGACGAGAGAACTGAAGTACAGCATATCGACAAATTCAAGAATAAATACTGATTTACAAACTAAAATACTTCACCTAGTTAATCAGAATTTTACCACATCATGCTTCTCTTTGGGATATTTTTTTAATTCATTTTTACCATGAAATGTAAGTAGAATATTAAAAGGAATAAGTACAATAGACAATACAATGGGACTACAATAGACAATATTTATTGTACAGGGTTACAGTGAAACCTATAACAAGATCACATATATCCAGTATAGCGAATATGTATAGCAAAGTGGTCTAACATATATTAGGAGACAGTTTTAACAGCAGGAACAGAATTAGGTGTCATCCTGGAAGAAGTGCCTTTGTCCTATATGAATGGAAATAGAAAAATTCCCCTTGTTGTGATTGTGGTCCTGATATGCAAACTATTAAACATGTTGTGCAAGTTTGCCCTTGATTTACATTCTCTGGTTCCTTAGAAGATCTGCATGAAGCAACACAGAGGTAATTGCCTTGATAACTGAATTGAACATCCACTTATGAGGCCACTGCCATACCTCCGTAGAGGTTTTACTTATAATTACATAAACTGTTTATATTTATTTCTCTTCTGTCATGCTCACATCATATACTACACAATAATATTTTTTTATTTATTTGTTTGTTTGTTTGTTTAGATTTGTAGGCCAACCATAGGACTCCGGGTGGCTCACAACATTAATAAAAACACATAAATAACATAAACATCTAAAACCCCCTTAATAATTTCCTAAAAAAGTCTGAAAACTTTCTAAAAAAATGTGGTGGGTCAAAGTAGTCCGGCCTGCCAGAAGAGCCAGGTCTTCAGCGCTCGGTGGAAGTTTTGGAGATCTGGGACACTCTGGAACTTTATAGGCAAATCATTCCACAGGGCCGGGGCTGCTGCAGAAAAGGCCCTCCTCTGCGGAATTGCCAGGCAGCACTGTCTGGCTGATGGTATCTGGAGGAGACCTCACGGGGCACTGGGAGGCAAATGGTGGCAGGAGTCAGTCTCACAGGTAACCTGGTCCAATGCCATGTAGGGCTTTAACCGTAACAACCAGCACCTTGAATTGGACCCAGAAGCCCACTGGGAGCCAGTGCAAGCTGCTCAAGAGTGGTGTGACATGGGTGTTTCAAGGAACACACATGACTTCTCGTGCAGCTGCATTCTGAATTAGTTGCAGCTTCTGAATGCTTTTCAAGGGCAACTTCAAACTGCGCATTGCAGTAACCAGCCATGAGGTAATGAGGGCATGAGTGACTGTGAGTAATGTTTTTTTTGTCCAGAAAGGGCCACAATTGGTGCACCAGGCAAATCTGGGCAATAGTCCTCTTGGCCACAGCCATCAAATGATCTTCTAATATTATCTGTGGATCCAGGAGGACACCCAAATCATGAACTCTCTCAGAGGGGGTCAACACCTCCCCCCCATTTCCAATGATGGCAAATGTTGGATGGTCCGAGAAGTAGGGACCCAGAGCCACTCATCTTGTCAGGGTTGAGTTTCAGCTTGTTGGTCCCTATCCAGACCCCCACAGCCCTCAGGCACTGGGACATCACTTTGGCAGCATCGTTGGATTGGTT
>JANHGC010000051.1:72380-83295 GCA_027560395.1 Boaedon fuliginosus | reverse complement strand
TCGCTTGTAATTGTCCATACTGAAACCATGTCTGAACTATCTGTTCCTCTTTTAATAAATTAATAGACTTTAATTGCGGTGTATAGGACTGCTCACCATCTTATCTTCATCTCTGTCAGATGTTTCACATGATGTTATGGACAAATCCGCAATGTCTGACGATATATCTCGAATCCCCACATTACCCATCGTCTTGACCGCACCAGTTTTCGATTGGCTCAAAGCGTGTGACTTCTCTAATTTCACCTTCCCACTGTCCATTGTTTTGGGTATAGTGGTAGGGCATTGGGGTTGGGATGCTAACTGCAGGGTTCTGTCCAGTTGTTGACACTCAGATGCTCTGTGGCCAGGCATGTTGTATCGGTAACAACTGAATGTGGGCCGCAACTGAGAGGATGGAGTTTTCGGTGTTCGTGAGGAGCCCATTGCAAATCCCCCTCTCTCTTGAGATCGGCCACACCCAACATCCACCTTGGGTTTGAATTCCCGTAGCCAGGGGTTAGTTCCTCCCGGTCTCTAGTTATGTGCTTCATGGGTGCACTTGGTGAACACCAGTCAAACATGCAGAGCTGGTGATGCAGTGATTAGAATGCAGTATTGCAGACTAATTCTGCTGATTGCCAGGAGTTCGATTCTCACCAGCTCAAGGTTGACTCAGACCACCCATCTGAGGTCAGTAAAATGAGAATCCAGGTTGTTGTGGGCAATATGTTGACTCTGTAAATGTCTTAGAAAGTGCTGTAAATCACTATTAAGAGGTACTTATTTTTTGCACTATAGGATGCACCTGACCATAAGATGCACCTAGATTTAGAGGAGGAAAACACACACACACACACATACACACACACACACACACACATCAGGCAGAGCCTGACAGGACCACAGATAGGTGGTCTTGATTGGATTATTGTAATGTGCTCTACATGGGGCTGCCCTTGAAGAGCACTTGGAGACTTCAACTGGTCCAGAATGCGGCTGCATGAGTGATTAAGTGTACCTCAGTGCACATATATAACACCTGTGCCCTACGAGCTGCATTGGCTCCCAGTGGTCTTCTGGGTGTAATTTAAGGTGCTAGTGACAACTTTTAAAGTCCTTCATGGCTTAGGAGCGGGGTACTTTTGAGACAGTCTTCTGCCACCTTATGCCTCCCAGCACCCAGTTAGATCCCATAGAGTCAGCCTGTTATGGGTCCCATCAGCTAAACAATGTCAACTGGTTGGTCCCCGAGCTAAGGCCTTCTCTGTGGCAGCAGTGGCCCTCTGGAACCAGCTAGCCGTGGAGATCAGAACCATTCCTATTCTGTTGGCCTTCCACAGAGCCAATTAGACCTGGCTCTGTCAACGGGCTTGGAATTGATGCCCCACCCTTGGAAGAATGATTATCGGTTGGTATGTGATTATGTTTTATACTTTTTTTAATATATTGCAAACCTGTTTTTAATGGGTATTATTGTTTTTTAACTGTTGTGAGCAGCCTTGAGTTCCCCTTGACCGGAAGAGAGGCGGGGTATAAATCTAATAAAATAAACAAACAAACAAATAAATAAATGTGCTATCTCTGTCTATTGACTACTGCACTGCAGAAAAGAGACAGAAGAGAGGGGCAATGATAAAGACAGAAGAGACGGGGTTCAACACTGTAAAAGGACCCTGCCACCACGGCCTGGCAGCTATTCACCAAAGAACTGGCACTAATGCACAAACATTTTCACCCAGTTTTTTTGGGGGGGAGGGAGGGGGGGAGTGCATCTTATGGAGAGAAAAATATGGTATTTAAGTCTAAGTGTTATTGCTAGTATTAGTTGAATTTAGTCAAGGAAGAAATAAGGTTGTTTAGATCTTCATGGATGTGCTTCAAATCAACAAAAGCTGCTTCCCCCAAAAAAACACAGCTTGTAATTCCAACAGCAGCTACTTCCAAGCTTAAATTCAGGTAATTGAAACCAAGTGACCATTGCCCTTGAAAAAAAAAATAGCTTTACCTTTTACCTCGTTGAAGACAATCCTGTCATTTTTGCAGTGGAAAACTCATTGTTGAGATAAATTCAACCCATAAGCCATTAAAGCAGATGGTTCTCTTTTCTGCAAATAAATTGAAATAAATTCCACTAAACAATACTTTTCTCCTACTCTTTTCAATTAATAGAAAAATTGCACAAGGCATTTATGATGACAAAATGAACTGTGACTTTTTTTTAACTTCACTGTAGGCCATTAACTTGAGTGAAGATGAAATATGAAATTTAATCTACCATTCAATAAATTGTACCATGTTATATTTATAGCCCTACTACAAAAATACTACCATTGCATTACTCAAGATGTAAAAAAATAGTGTCAAAAGGTATTTTCTGTTTGTTCGTTTATTTATTCATGCATTCATGAAACTTGTTGGATTAACACTTCACAAGGCTTAACTTGCAGGGTCTAACAAGTTATGTACATATTATATGGGCAACTTTTACTCTTGTGCTATTGCCTTCTCATAAAGGAGTGACACATGGCTTGATCTCCTGATTTTATTTTATTTTTCATAAAACAGGCACATTGGAATTGCACTTTGGTATATAGTATAGATTTGGAAGTGATACTGTCATGTCTGGTCACTCCCTTGGACCAACATTAGGAAAGAAGGGAATACATATAATTGAAGCATTTGTAATATGCCCTCTTTCATGTGGCTGCTTGTAACCCTGAAGGATCTAAAGAAAAATATCTCACTCAGCTATGAAATCTATCCATCCTTCTTTCTTTCTTTCCATCCTTCCATCCTTTTTTCCCTCTCTCCCTCCCTCCATTCCTTCCTTCCAAAAGTCTGGAGCTTGCAGACGCAGGGTGAGTGAAGAAAAAGTATGATGTTTGTGGGAAAAAACATGCATTTTATATGTTAAAAAAACCTGGTAAACAATAATGTGTGAATTAATTAAAATTGCTTACTAAAATATATACTGTTTAAAAATGCCTACAAATGTGTATGCATAAGAAATGTGGATTATAAAATATGATTCCTTCTGAGGAAGAAATATTTTAAATAGGAGCTTTAAAAAATTGCAAATGTTACAAAATGTGAACAAAATCGATTTATCTCTCCTTTATCTAAGGTAATTATAATATATAACTTGCTATGTAGTCACTTGTTGAGATGGACAAGTAGAAATAAAATTAAAAAAAAAACGAAACAAATCACACTAAGGGATTTCTTTGTTATTCAAGTAATTTTGTTTTCCACTACAGCCAATTATGATTAAATTTAAAATGCATTAAAATTTGTTGAAAAAGCTGGTTTTAATGTTGGGAGTTAGAGAAAAATCCTTTCATTCAAAAACATTTTCCTAAATGACACTAGCAACTCACACACAAATAACAAAATTCTACATGTGGGAAGATAACCATTTTATAAACAGACAAAACAATAATCACATTTTGTATTACAGTATCTTTCACAGACATTTCTCAGTGAATAAACAGAAATGCTGTCATCCCTAAGGAAGTTTCTCCTGTAAGAGTATCTATAAGATAGGTTAATAAGAAATCAAAATGGCAGTTCTGATGATATGATTGAAGCTCCTCTTATCTTTTAAGTGTGTGGGTATTTTTTTTTTAAATTATCTGTGCGGTCACTAGACATCAAAAACAACTTACCATATCAACCACTGCAAATAAAAACACAACTTTGATGATCCAGAGCAGCTGAATAATTTATGGTGCTATTGGGTTAACAAGTAGGAAAGTCTGGCTGAGTAGGCTTCTAAAGTGAAAGTGTGGCCTGCTCTATTTCCTGTCAGACCTGTCCCAGCTTGGAAGTTAAGGAAAGAAAGACCCTCGACTCCATTTGTAATGAAAAACCAGATCTGAAAGCCAATTTCCCCCCCCTTCTTCCAGGCCCTTCCCCTAGGTCATCTTGCTACTGTGCCCTAAAGTTCAAATTGTTTGTTTTGGTAACAGTTCTGTGTTTGGTTGGCATTTGCATTTCTTTCCCATGCCTGTGTTCTTGGATCATTCAACCAGTGTCTCTGGTTGGCATTTTTACTTCCTATCATCCTCCCCCCATTTTATGGCAGGCTGCCATCAAAGTAAAGCAGGGCTAAAATGGTGTGATTGCCGATCTAACATTTCCTTTCTATTCTGGTGTCCTTCTTATAGGGCTGTGGATAGAAAGGGTCTTGTAGGGAGGGAAGCAGATTTCTGTATTGGTGATCACTTGCATTTTTCCCCTTTCTTCAAGGACCTCTCCCACAGGACCAATGTAATGGTTGTTTGAGAGAGAAAGAGAGAGAGAGAGAGAGAGAGAGAGAGAGAGGGAAAAACAGCTAAGCAGATTCTTATAGCAGTTGTTGCTTACCTTAAGAATACAATTTCTCAAATATTTTATACTTGGTATATACTAAAATTAATGTATTTGGAATGATTCCTGATAGTTAATTAATCATGATCAGATCATGGTTACATTAATTATGTATAGCAACCCAATAAGACAGATGGAAAAATGCACCAATATCATTTGAATAGCCTGGATAGCCTCTTGTCTGAAATGGGGTAGGGTCTCCTGTTTGAGCAGGGGCTGGACTAGAAGACCTCCAAGGTCCTTTCTAACTTTTTTTTTAATTTTGTTTGCTCTGTGGAAAAGGTAAAAGGTAAAACAGCAAAAGGCAAAAAGTAGTATGCAGTACAATGAGATTGCATCACTTAATGATTGCATCTCTTAATGATAAATGACCTTTAGTCTGTTATACATGTCCAACATTTAGTTGGGCCCTGAATAAAAGAATCTGATTTATATAGTGCCTGTTTAACATGAAGCATACTTTTAAGGTTAAGAGAATGAAATGGTACCAATCACAGCAGGATAATCAGTCAATAATCATAAAAAGTTCCCTCTCTAACCAGTGGCCCCCAACTTTTCTTGCTCTGTGGACTGGCAACAATGGTGGCAGGGGAGTGGTAGGAGGAGGGACGGCATGGTTTCATGGAAAGAAATGGACCTTTGCATACTTCCCCACATCTTGTGTGGCTTGGTTCCCAACAAGCTGTGGACCCATGTTGGTAAGAGGACTGAGGAGTTGGGGACCCCTGTCTTAAAACGTAAGTGTACATCTCGACTTTATACAGGAATATGAGAAGATGTAATATGGAGTTGAAGGAACACAATTCTAATTATAGGCAAAAGTATAAGCATGAACATAAACAAGAAGTGTATACAATTAAATAGACAGTAAGACAGGAACAGTAGGCACGCTGGTGCACTTATGCACGCCCCCTTTAAGGACCTCTTAGAAATGGTGTGAGGTCCACAGTGGATAAATTTAAGGATAAAATTATGAGGGTTAGATGCTGTGATGACAGAGTCTAGAAGAGAATTCCAGGCGTTAACTATCCCGTTGCTAAAGTCATATTTCCTGCAATCGAGTTAAAAAGTTCATGTACTTCTGTCTGTTAAATGAAGACTCATCTGAGCCATCAAAAAAGCAGTATAGAGACATCATAATAAGTAATATATGAATACAGTGAACTATACTTGTTAGATGCATCTGGCTTTGTCAGGTTTCTCCTCTCATTAAAATCTTGCGGAGAATATATAATAGGGCAGTAAGATGAATTGTGAATGCAATTAGCAGACGTAATTAGTGAAAAGCAGTCCAAACCAAGTTGGATCACTTTATGAAATATTATTTATATGATGATGACGGTGATGATGATGATAACTTTTTGATTAAATACTTTTCACATAAAATGGAGATGCTGCCTCCTTGTACAAAAGCTTTCCAACATCCAGAACTCCTGCAGGTGGGAAATGCAAATCATTTAATGCTAATGGCTTTTAAAAAGCAGAAATTACTTTACTGAAACTGCTTCAAGTAGAGTTTCTGAATTTCATCAAATTATACCTTTTCATGAAACACGCTGCTAGGCAATAATAAACTAATTGTTCCAGCCAGAAAGGAAACCACAGGAGGACAACCTTATGGCTTGTCAAAGTTATAGTTTAGGTTCCATATCTCATACATTGTTCAGCCAAAGTCTTTAATGTTTTCATGATCTGGCCAAATTAGGCCTCCATGGGCTCTGAAATCCAATATGTAGATGGTTACAGAACAAGCTGTGTTAATTATTTTTCTTCATCTAACTAACAGGAACTAATTGCCCTTTGCGAATTAAAATTAGAGATATAAGAATCATGTTGGAAGTTTGGAATCAGATTCAGAAGTCAAGCCATGTGTCCATTCCATAGTGACATACTGTAATTCCAACTGCAAATAGGGACAATAAAGCTTAATTTATTAAAAACTTATATTCTTTTCCTTTCTTGGTGACCACCAGATGGCCATATTTCCTGAGAAAGTTTGCCTCTGACCAAATAATGCCTGATTTGATTTTGGAGGATTTTAGAAAGCCAAAGTAGCATTTCCTTTAATCACTAAACACTAAAGGCTGAACATACAAACCGCTCTCAATCTCTCTCAATTAGAATGTCATACTTTGTCAAATGTATTGCTGAAATCAAGATCTAAAGGAAATTCTGAACTGTACTGTTGATTGGGGGTTTGGTTTTTGTTTTTGTTTTTGTTTTTGTTTTTTTGGTTCCAACAGTTTTAGATCAAATTGACAATTTTTTCAGGATTATCTGTCTGTAACTAGATTTTTCAATTCTTTAAGGTCATGCTTGTGCTATCAATTATAGTCTTTGGGCAATTTGTCTTGGGTTAGATTATTTTTGACTGCCATAGATTTTTCCGAGCATCAGAGTCTTTTTCAAAGACTCTTGGTTCTGCATTGTGCCCAAAATATTTAAATTACATTGCTTCCAATAGAGGCACAGTGCTTCAGTGGCTTAATGACACTGGGGATGGTCTCAGCTCCAATGGTTCAAGTCCTAGCACTGCATGGCTGGGTGAGCTCCTGGCACTTACTTTATCTTCTGTCCATCTAACAGTTTGAAAGCATGTTCTTTGCAAGTAGATAGATAGGTATCACTTTGATAAAGAGACGAGCTAGTGTTCTGTGCAAGCAGTTAGGTTTCTGACAGCTCTGAACTTTCCTGGTTATGGTGCATATTTCCGAGGTAGCTCCAGGATGGGAAGGGGTCTTTGGTGAAGCTGTAGGAAAAGCTGTTTATCTTTCTTTGTGGTGCAAATCTATCTATCTTTCTTTCATGGTGGCAACGTAGAAGTGTGTCCTATAAGAGGGTTAGTACATTGCAAGCCAAACCACTATTCTACAATAGCACTATGGTCTCCTGACTACTGTAACAATACTCCACAATAGTTAGTAGTAGTAGTAGTAACAACAACAACAACAATACTTTCTTCAGTAGTTTTACTGCAACTATACTGGAGGATTTGTTTTTTTCTCCACTTTGTTCCATCCATTCTGTTGGTTCAGTTTTCATAGCTATAAAGTAGAACTGGAAGACCATAGCAATATATAATGTAACATAAGTATATGTAGATACAGAAACTGAAGATCCAGAAACAAAGTTGATTAAAACTTACAGAAAGCTTGCTTCTCTAACCTTTCTGTTTTCATAGTATTTCTCTGTGTGTATCTTTAAGTCAGTTTTAACTCCTAAGGACTGGATAAGTCCCTGCAGTTTTCTTGACAAGGTTTTTTGGAAGTGGTTTGTCTCTTTTCTATTGTGAGAAAGAGTGACTAGATGAGGATTATCTACCTGGTTTTGTGCTAAGACTAGAACAAGTGGTCTCCTGTTTCTGATGCCTTAACTTCTACACCAAATTATTCTTCTTACTGTGAATAGAAGGAGTGGGACGAGAAAGGATTTTATCTTCCGGTAGGAAGCAATGAATTCATTTTCCTATGAATGCCAAGCGAAAGCAAAGGAAACACTTTTCCACATCAGAGCCTTAGCTTGCTTTTTTCCTATCCATAAACTGCCTGGAAATAAAACTAACTTAAAAAAAAAATCTGACTTTTTATATTCACTGTAGACATGAGCTCTGTCCAGACTGCATTTCCCTGGTTCTCAATTCACAGATTTATTTGCTTCTTCACTCCTCCCATCCTTGTAAGGTAATCAAACTCCAATCGCTTTCTTTCTGGGGATGGGGCCTGGAGAATATGTGGTTTCTTCTTTTTATCAATAGACCTTTTGCATTATCCCCGCTGCTCCGATGCTTCTCCCTTGTACTTGACACCCTCCTGTCTGTCTTTTGGTAACCTTTGGTACCTTCATCCTATCACATCATCCCATTCCACCGGCTCAGGCAGGGAAGGTACTGTATGCTGCATACCCGGTCAATTACAGAATTTCAGCTGGCAAGGTCCAAGAAGAGAGCCTTCTCTGCGTTGTTCCTGCATCTTTGGAACATGGTCCCCCTAGAGGTGAAGAAGGCCCACACTTTCCTGGCCTTTCCAAATTTATTTATTTATTTGTTGTTGTTAGTTGTGAAGTCGTGTCCAACCCATCGCGACCCCATGGACAACATTCCTCCAGGACTTCCTGTCCATCTCCCAGAGTCCATTTATGCTCTCACCGACTTCTTCAGTGACTCCATCCAGCCACCTCATTCTATGTTGTCCCCTTCTTCTTTTGCCCCCAATCGCTCCCATAATTAGTCTCTTCTCCAGTGAGTCCTTCCTTCTCATGAGGTGGCCAGAGTAGCTAAGTTTCGTCTTCAGGATCTGGACTTCTCTTACATCCCACCTTTATTATTTTTATAAATGACTGAAGACGTGAATGTCTGAAGACCTGAATCTGCCATCTTGCTTGGGCCTCACAGAAGAGCATGCGGCTGGGACTGGTTATTGCCCTGAAGAACTTCCACCTGCTTTTTAATAAACTTTTAATGTCAAATTTAATTCTTCTTGCCTATACTTTATATTTTTATATTGTTTTTATGTTTTTAACATTGTATTTGCCATCACCCAGTCTTCCTCTCAGGGGAGATGGGCAATTTCTAAATTTGATCAATAAATAATAAATCTGGGCCTCTTTCCATTTTCTATACTTGTATTATTTTTGTTTTCAGATATTCACAAGTGTTTTGTTCAACTATCTGACTTCTTCAACATTTTTCTGTTTTTTTCCCCCATTCATTGAAACTGTCTGAAAAGCTGTGTTTTGGTATTGATTTTTTTTCAAGAAATTTCAACCTATCTTGAATACCTTTTCCCCTTAGCTTCACTTGCCATAGAATCCTTCCACAAAATAGTTACAACTGTCTATCACCAAGATAGTCAGATAAACAAAAGTGGAAAAAATATGGCCGCCATTCAAGTTATAACTATGTTTGCTGAATCTGTAGAACAAGTCCCCGGGGAGCCTACAAACACACAAAAGGGATCTTATCAAGAGGAGAAATTGCAGGAAGGACTATGCCAAAGCTTCATGGGAAGAGCAAAAGAACAAAAAGAAAAATCCACCTTGGATATATTTTCTCAGGAAAATATAAAATCCAATAATTGGGTATATGTTCATGATAGGATAAGTAATCCCCTGGCTGGGAAAGAGATATTCTATCCAGTCTTAACTGAGAGAAATGCTCTGGACATATATAAAAGATTCAGGGCTTCAGATTGATACTGGACATGCCATTCTGCAGATCTAGGTACACACAAACACGTATATATGGATGCCACTGTGTATAACCCTGAAAGCTTAGAATTGGCCTCCAGAGGTTTTTTTGTAAGTCATACAAGGAAATATTGTTCAAAGGAGGGGAAGTTATCCAATTATTAGTATTTGCTTAACTGAAGTTTAACTTGCTTTGTGGTCATCCAGTTCCCTATCCTGATTGCATCTACATTTTTTGGGCTTCAACATGCTATTTTGAAAACGAAGCAGAGCTCTTGACCTTGTGCACATCAGTTGTAAATTTAAAATCAACCTAAGGAAAACAATTGAATAACAGAGTTGGAAGAAACCTTGGAGTTCAAAATGTTGTACTGAATTTAAAAACAACAACAATTTTTATTATTTTTCAAAAACAAAAAAAAACATAAAATCAGCCTTTTCTTGTCTGAACGAAGCTGTCTGAGTACAACTGTTTCTCTGCCCACAATTTACATGATTACCTCTTTAATTAATTGAAAATTATAAAAGAGAAATAGTCAGTTCAAAACCTTATTCAGGGCTCCTTTGATTTCTCACATTCATTTGTTAATTAATATCTCCATACCCCCTTCACTTTATATATTAATTAAGACAAAATTATTAACAAGGGAGAGAGAGAGAGAGAGAGAGAGAGAGAGAGAGAGAGAGAGAGAGAGAGAGAATCAGGTACTGTAGCATGTCTACAGTATAAAGACATTTAGATAGTCAAAGTTTATAATCTATTTTTCCTTTCCACTATTTCCATATTAAAAAAAATTATTCATTAATGGCATGTTACAAGTAATAAAAAGCTATAGAGAACATAAAAAGAAGGGAAAATGTCTTAAAGTTACTCTATATATTAAAACACCTGATTGTTCAATCATATTGTCCATATTACTTAATTTTAAGTTACATTGTTAATTTTGTACATTTTCAATTAATACAATATTTTCCTAATATATCAGTTCATTAAATTTGAGGTGTTTTTTTTTTTTTTAAAAGACTAATTCAATCAATAGATGTGTTAATTTAAAAATGTGAGGGAAAAAAGGAACAATCTAGGTCAGTGATGGTGAACCTATGGCACGTGTGCTGGAAGTGGCATTCAGAGCTTTCCTTCTGGGCACACGCACTGTTGGTTAAGTGGGCCCACCGACCTGTCCGAAGTCCCTGGTGGTCTTTCATAGGTTTGTTGGGAACACAGCTGCTCTGTGTTCTGGCTGTGGCAAAGCACGTGCATGTACATGGGGGAGTGGAGGGTCATGTGCGTGGGACACCACCCCCACCCCGTGTGCATGGCGCATGTCTCCAAAGCTGAAACACAGCTGATCTGACGATCAGCTGTGGTTTGGAACAAGGG
>JANHGC010000051.1:47240-58271 GCA_027560395.1 Boaedon fuliginosus | reverse complement strand
TGCTATCCATGTTGTAAGCCGCCCAGAGTCCTTCGGGAGTTGGGCGGCATAAAAATGTAATAAATAAATAAATAATAGTCAAGTTCCTGTCCATTCTCCACAGCCATCTCCCTCTTCCTATTACAGCAGGTAGAGTAGCAAATAAATGATGAGCACCAGGACAACATTTTCACATCAAAATGCATTAAGTACCAAATTCAACGAGTTTGAAGCAGTCAAGTATAGAGGTACCAAGGTTTGCAAACAGACAATGTCCAGTTCATTATATGATATGTTTTCCTATTTTATGTTCTTCTGTGCTTCTTCTTTTATCCTCCTTAAACTGAATTAGAAGTGCAGGTAGTCCTCCACTTATGACCATGATTGAGCCCAAAATTTCTGATGTTAAGTGAAACATTTGTTAAGTGAGTTTTGCCCCATTTTGCAACTTTTCCTACCACAGTTGTTAAATGAATCACTGCAGTTCATAAGTTAGTACCCCAGTTGTTAAATGAACTTGGGCCCTCCATTGACTTTGCTTGTGACAAAGCCATAAAAGGTGATTACAAGACCTTGGAACACAGCAATGATCATAACTATGAATCCCTTGCCAAGTATCTGATCATGTAGCCATGGGATGCTGCAATGATTGTAACTGTAAAAAATGGTCATATGTCACATTTTTCAGTGTTGTTGTAATTTTGAATGGTCACTAAATGAACTATTGGAAATTGAGGACTGCCTTTACATTCCTGGCTATCTTTTGTTTTGTCTTAATCTGAAGCAACTTCAAACACAGTCTCTCCCTCTCTCACACACGCACACTGAGATGTCCTCCTTGGATAAATTAATATTGACATTTCTTACATTGGGTCAAGTTCTCTTCATCAATTGCAATATAATGACTTCATGCTAGAGCCTTACCCTTGACTTAACAATAAAAATGAAGATTAAGTTTACATGATTGCCTTATGATATGAGTCTTAAACTTTCATGAAAATGAGTTTGATGCCATTTACTTAAAGTACGGTAGATAACAATTTAGTCCTTGGAAGGCTTCTATCACAGCAATGGACTGAAACCATCCATTATTAGAATGGGCGTAACATAAAAATAAACTTATGCCTTCAGTGGGAAAGAAATAGAGCTGTTTGCCCATACAGACCTAAGGGCAGAACTGACAACTAGGGCTTGTGCTACAAACTATAGTTAAAATAATTCTGGCTTATTGCAAAGTATGACCGAAACCACAGAAATGGCTCAAGTGACATTTTTAGTCACTTTGACACAATATATTAAGAAAATCACACCAATTCCTTAGCAACCAAAACTCAATTCTTGCTGCTCTCGCAGACATTTTTAAAAGCGGTTCTTGTATACTTGTTCAAAAGATTATTGGTGCATTTTTCTCTATTATTGATCGCAATAATTATTCTCTGTTCTCTATCCTTGATACAACTTGTTCGAACCTGCAAATTAATTTTAATCCTAAGAGTGTTAGTTTGTTTGGCCTGACTTAAGGATGGCTTCAAGTTCTGGAAAAGGCAGGCCTTGAGACAGAATTAAAATCTTCTTGCATCATGACACAAATCAATGAAATATGTGACAAGAGACCAAGTGTAAAAGCTCCTGAGTTTCATTGTGTCATGCTTCATAAAACATCTCATAACCATTTTCAACTGTCAAGATCGTTATAAAACTCTAAAGTTCACCACAGAATCATAGAGCTAGAAGGGGTCCTCCAGAGACCCAAATTAAATTTGAAATGTATATGAAAATACTTTCTAGTGCTCAGAAGAGATCCCTATACTTAGTTCAGAATTCTTCACCACAGACTGTTGCGCTACACCAAAGAAGAAACAAATGTGTATACAAAGGATATCTATGAGTTCAGAATCTTTACCATTACAAACAGAAAAAGTGATATGCAGCCAAAATATGGTACTGTTTCTGTGCAGAATTTTAGATAACCATGATCCATTCTGGGAATTAAGGTGCTTTTTCAGGAGGCAACTGGACTTTCTTGTTGTTTTTTTCCTTTTGAAGAAGTTTTGTTTTTCATCCAAGAAGCTTATTCAGCTCTGACAGGACAGTAGGAAATGGAAAGGTTTATATTTATATATTTATATATATTATCCAGTGGTGGGTTTCAATTTTTAAAACAACTGGTTATATGGGTGTGGCTTATATGGTGGGCATGGCTAGGTGGTCATGTGACTTGGTGATGTCACAGATCACACCCAGCCCTGCCTCCTGGCTATTCGCCTCAAAAGAAGAGGTAAATTCAGCCAGTGCTATTTTCCAGGCCTGTTTTGGCTGGAAAAATGGTCTGAAAATAGCATGGAAACAGCCTGAAAAACACCCCATTTTCAGGCTGTTTACAGGCCAATTTTGGCTGGAAAAATGGCCTGAAAATCAGCCTGAAAATAGCATGGAAACAGCCTGAAACGTGGAATGTTTTTCAGGCTGTGCCCATGCTATTTTCAAGGTGATTTTCAGGCCATTTTTCTAGCCATAATCAGCCTGGAAACAGTCTGAAAAACATCCTCTTTTTCAGGATATTTCCAAGCCATTTTCAGGCTGATTTTTGGGTAAAAAAACATGCGAGGGAGGGCCAGCTGGTGGTCTGATTTGCTGGTTCTTCAATGCGCAGAATCGGAACAAACAGTTCACCTGAACCAGGCTGAACTGGTAGAAACCCACCCCTGATATTATATTATATTTATAATCATAGTCACATGACCTCATGGTATGCTTCAGATGACCCTAGATGCAGGCCAATTGCCAAGTGTCCAAAATACAATCATGTAACTGTGGAGGTGGTCTGGAAATCAGACCTTAGAAATGGGGTTATCAGTAGTTTTTGGGTGGAAGGGTCTGTCGTAACTTTGAATTGTTGCTAAGCGACCAATCATAAGCCTAGGATTACTTGTACACTAAAAATGAAGCTGGGAGAAAAGATCATGACCAAGACACAAGTGATCATCTGGAAGGACTCCTAATCTAGAAACAGGTGTAACTAGAATACAAAATCTGTAGAGATTCTCAGTCATCCAGGTCATGGCTGTCCCAAAGGTGCTTTTTCAGGAGGCAATTGGACTTCCTTGTTGTTTCTTGGAGGATGTTTAGCTTTTCATCCAAGAAGCTTCAGCTCTGACAGGATAGTGGGGAATGGAAGGATTTATATTCCTTGCAGACAGCTGGTCATTTGCATCCTTTTAGAGGGTCACTTACACACTTGGAGGTTTATCTGTGTCCTCAAGGTCACCTGAGCAGTGCTCCTGGTTCTTGTAGTCTGCAATTATCCCCCCACCTCTAGAAATCCATTCCTACTCCTACACCATTCAAAGAGTGTTCATCCCAAATTGTGTAGCTAAAGGTCTGTAGAGATTCTCAGAGCTGAAGATTTTCTTTTTCATCTTTATCCCACCTATTTTCCCCTTTTTCCATCGCAATATTCTCTTTTCACTTCTTGCCATAATTTCACAATTTCTAAATATGTCTCTGTCTCTTTTTCCAAACTGATCCTTCGTCTCTTCAAGTAGTAATTTCTCTGTTTTGTTATGTTTAGTCCTTCCTCCTGCAACATCTGGTTTCTTAGTTCCACGTTTTGCACCAAGCCTTGCTCTTTAAATTGCCAGTAACACCAATCACACCACTCCATCTTCCCCTTTTATCTTTTTTTATTGAATCCTATCCACCCCTCTTCTTCTAAGATCTGTTGCTCCATTTTCAGGTTCTACTAATTCCATTGCCTCTGATGTGGTTTGAATTTTAAGCATCACCTTCAGCATATTAATCTGCAAATTTTCACAGAAAATGTCCAATCTATCCATCACATTTTGAAGCCTTGAAGAGATCACATCACACATATCTTTAATTTCTGCCATTTTCACCACCCCTTTTCCATTCCAGTCATAATGGCTTCGATTCAACTCCAATTTTCAAGCATTAGCCAATTGTAAATTCAAAATTTTGCTGGAGTCTGGAGGCCACTTCCTCTCAGTCCAAAGATATCCTTCTTTAATTACAGATATTTTCTTCGTTAACAAAGTTCTTTTGCTGCTTTTCCATGTTAAACACAAAGTCTCAGGGTTTTAAACTTTGTGGAGTTATTATATCAAATCTGAAAATCTCACCCATTAACAAACTCAATTCACTTCTTCTCCTCCTCCTTCTCCTCCTGCACAATTTTATTGTCTGGTGCTGTCTTTGGCTTTGTGGTGGCCATTTAACTGCTGCTTGACTCGCTGAATATCTAGGAGGCTTTCTGCATTGGGAGGGAGAGATGTGGCTCTGCTCTACCCAAACAACGGTCCCCCCCTTACTTCATCACCTCTCCAGGGTGACATAGGCTCTTTTCAAAGCCCTCCATCTGGGCAAGCTTGGCGTGGGGCCACAGAGATTGTGGTCCAGGTGTCCAACCTCAACAAAGAACAGCCCAGAAGTCCTTTGAGAGATACTCTGATGGCCCAGACTTGCTAAAAGAACAAACCATAATCAAAAACTATGGTATAATTTATATTTATTGGAGGTTTCATTAGAATTGCACAAAGATGGAAAAGACATGTTAATTCCTAATAGAAACTAGTTAGCAAAGATGATGAAGTTGGCAAAGATGGCACAATTGGTAGATTCTTTTCTTTAATTAGAACAAACCAGTTTTGTTTCTCTTTGGAAAACACTTCTGGATTTTGCACTTGAAACTGAAAAAAGTGAAACTTTGATTTTAGATTGTAACAATTGGAATAACTTTATATAAATAGTTGGAAATCATTTAGAAATCTAAAGCAAAAGGTTGAGATTCTTCACTATTTTACTGCACCGAAAAAAAATCAGAAGTCCACTCTCTCTTTCTCTGTCTCTGTCTCTCTCTCTTTCTCTCTTCACCTTCTTCTTCCTTTTTAAATTTTCTCAATTTTTGTCTCTACAGTTAGTCCTTGGTTCACCACAATTGAGCCTGACATTTCTGTTGCTAAGTGATATATTTTTAAGTGAGTTTTGCCCCATTTTACAACCTTTCTTGCCACAATTGTTAAGTAAATTCCTGCAGTTGTTAATTTAGTAACAATTGTTGTTAAGTGAGTATGGTTCCCCATTGATTTTGCTTGTCAGAAGGTCACAAAAGGGGATCCCATGACCTTGGGACAATGGGACACCACAACTGTCATAAATATGAACCAGTTACCAAGTGTCTCACTTTTGATCATGGATCATGGGGATGTGACAATGGTTGTAAGTGTGAAAAATGGTCACTAAGTCACCTTTTTTCAGTGCTGTTGTAACTTTGATTGATCACTAAAAGAACTGTTGTAAATTGAGGCCTGCCTCTATTTGTATTTTATCTCACAATAAACTTATATGGGGAAAAGAAATCACTTGAAGGAGGTTCTTCTGGCCAGAAGCTTTAAAAGCTATTTGGAATCACTCCTCCCTTGGCAGAGATACACCACTTAGATGGCACACTATCTCCTTCCTGAGTAAACACTTCATTCTCACAAAGCAACTATAATTAGTGGCCTAAGATATAACAGCAAGGATCAGAGAAAGTCAGCCCAGGCAGTAAAATGCCAGCCACAAGGTGACATTTTAAAATCATCCATCAATTATTTTTTCATTGCATTTATTCTGGATAAGCAATCAGCATTTCTCTGTTACCAGACACGCCTAATTTATACATTTAAATTTTGTTTGTAAAAACAGGCGGGCTGCAGATTTTAGGCTTCATAAGTCATTACCTTCTGGAATAAATTATTGCACAGTTTTCTTTCGAAGAAGCTATATAAAGCTTTATAGCCTTGCAGAATGCATTCCTCTAAATTTCAGTACTTTTAAGATGAAAATCACATCAACAAATTTTTATGTTAACAGGGACTACAGGGTTTTTATTTATTTATTATTGTTATTTTAGTTTTATACTGTAAACTAAAAATGATGCAAGATTGAGCATTTATAAGGATAATAGAATGCTCCTATAAAATCTTTTTGAATCCACAGAGCCACAAAAGAATTTGCAAAGAAACAACTGGAACAAATTACCTTTTACAGTTTCAAACTCCACAACATTTACCCCCTGTTTTCCTTTCCATAAGCAAAACAAGGCAAACAGCCAGAAAGAAAACAGAAAAACACAACTGTTATATCATTTCATTTCCAAGGAGAAAGTCTAAATGGCTTTCTTTAATTTCAGTATTCCTGTAGTTTTAGGAGCATTCTTCTGAATGGAGTTACTTTATTGTTTCTTGTCTTACATGAGATTAAAAATACAAAGTAAGATAGATAGAATCTGCAAAATAGCCCTGAGGTCAAACTGTGCATGTATAACAAACATTTCATATTAATTCATGAAACTTGGTGGCCTCTCTAAAACTTCAGCTCAAGCAAGGGTTTGAAAGTTCAATGCAGGTATATCCCTGCTCCCTTATTGTGTCTTTCTTTTTAGCAAAGTTTCTCTCTCTGCATGGTGTAAACTGAATTCATCCGTCAGGTTTACAGCTGAGTATTTAATGAGTCACTAAATCTGAATACTTTTCTCAATGCTTAAAATTGCATCGGGGGTTTACTGGTATTCAGAAAAACAGCAACCAATCTAAGTATTCAGACTCTGGATATATCTTGTATCAATTCACATCTGATGGTATAACATCTGAGTTGTATTGCTTGTGCTGTGAATATATATCGCACCATACATTTCTTACAAATTCATGACGCTGGTAAGTTAAACATGATTTCTTTGAAAAGGGCACACATTTATTTTATTTGTTTCTATGCCATCTATCTCCCGGAATATCCCAGAATACTTTATGAAAGAATAACACAAAGCAATTGTAACAAAGCCAGCAATAAATACAAGAATCAATGAAAGAAAGAAAAGCAGGAAATCTTAAATGGATAAGAAGACAAACAGACATGCTGGAACTCAGCCAAAAGAGAGATCATATAATGCAGGATATAGTGCAGTCCTGGTTGTTTGCTAGAAGACATTTCATTACCATCAGTGTAGCATCAGTGCAAACAACCAAGTTCAGAGAGCACCAAAGATCACTCAACCCTATGCTACAGATGTCCACATCTATTGGAAGCAGCGTATAATGTCTGCTAACTTTATGTGGAAAACAATAGAAGAGGATGAAGGGAAGGTCAGGCATTGAAGGACGCTGTACAGTTCAATCTAAAAAAACTCATACATTTTCTTTAAGAATACACATACACTACTTACAAGATTACAAAGGAAAATGGCATTGATAAATAAAACTTCAGTGCCTACTTCATTTTAAAGCAACTTCTATATAAGATACAAATACAGGAAAATATTTGTAGGTCAGTGCTGAAATGTAGAGTCCTTGATAGTCTCTGAACCAATGATTGTTTTCTTGCAGGTGTTTCATGATCAAACTAAGTAGTATCACTACTACTGATGCTGTTACTTAGTTTGGGGTATGAAAGGTCTGCAAGAAAACCACCAAGCTCAGAGAGAAAGGGAAGAAGGCTGTAGAACAAAGTCAACAACTACTCTCCTTAATTAAAGGTGAGTGGAAAATTCTTCATTGAAAAGTTTCAGCTTGAAAATGAATTCAGGATCATGGAAACTGGATATAAAAATAAGAAAGGTGATAAATAATGATAACATTTATAAAAATAACATCTATCTTCTGAGTAGAAAAGAATATTTGTAGCTTGGGGTTGTCCTGTAGAGTCCTGGTGCTCACTGAGCTTCATTGTTTGTTTGCAGATGTTTCAATACTCAACTAGGTAACATCATCAATATTTCTAGTTGATGAAGTTACTAGCTGGTAATTAATTGTCTCCAAAAACAACAACAGCAACAACAACCAACCTCAGAGAACACCAAAGACACTCTTTGTCTTCTCCCTCTTTGCTACTTTGTGGTTGATTTTCAGTGACTATATTTATTCCATAATCCCTCTTAAATTGTATTATTGAAAAATGACTACTCTAAGACCATGGTAACAAATAATCTTTGCCTTAAATGGAAAGGGGTTGGAAGGGGGTCAAAAGACAAAGAGGCCACATAAATCTTCTAGACAATTCAATTTCTCCATTCTATTGCTAAATAGCTCCCACTCATTGTCTCTAATTGGGACTGAAACGGAGGAGGGGGGGTTGTTCCTGCTTCAAAATTGCATTTGCTGTGCATTTGCACAACATAAAATGGAGGAAACCTGTAATGCAGCAAACATGAATAAAATGTAATAATAATAATATAATATATTAACAGGTCTGGAAGAGACTTTGTAGGTCATCAAATCCAAGCCCCTGCCCAAGTAGGCAACCTCCTGCCCAACTAGGAGATGGTTTAAACTGCTCTCAGGAATTCAATGTAGAGCTTTATGAAGATTAAAATTAGTGTAGCACATCAAAAGTTAGAACTTCTCACTGAGTTCTCACTGAGTTATTACATACTTTCCAAAATTGTGACCTACCCAGTCTGTGTGCACCTCGTATTTATAAGATGGCAGGTGTTAGATAAAGTCTTCATTTTTTGCAGTCTGAGACAAATGGCAAAACTTGAAATAGTAAGGGGCCTGTAGTGAACTATGTTTCAGGATTGGATAAAAAAGATGTATATGCATGCACAGGTCATTTAATCTTCTATGATGCCAAAGTCCAAATTAAAACTGAATATTTTTAATAATGCTTGAAATTTAAATCAAGATCAAGCAGGATATCCATCTTCTTTTTGATAATATCAAAGATTTCATAAACATCTACAAGGCCTCTGAATTCTATCCAACTGTTTCCAAACTGCTTTAGAGACATCTGGTTCAATTTCACACTTCAAACTGCTTTGGCTAATGAATTTTTAAATTTCATTTTGAATCAATTTGAATCAATCAAATAACCTTTGAATTGAATGGAATCAAGTTGGAGAGAATTTTCTCTGCATATTATGCCAGCTACTGCACTGATTATTTTTTTTTTTGCTGGGATGGTGATAATGGGGCTGCTGCAATTGGACAATTAATTAAACAATTAAAAACAATTTTTGTTACTTCAAAGTAAGGTTTTAAAAAATTATCCCTCCCTCCTTTCCTCCCTTCCTTCCCTCCCTTCCTTCCAACATATAGAAGTATATCCCAAAACACAGATGTCCCAGATATTAATCTTTTCATTAACTTGCTTGGCATGCATTTATAATCCAACTGACATTCTAAGTAAGGCTTGCAATGCTTCTGAAATAAATTTGTTCTGGTGGCAAAGCTATTTACTCTTGTTATGTTCTAATGAATCATATTAGCTTGATCTGACTTGAGTTGGTAGTTAATTGAGATCAGGGATTCATCTTTAGTAATGGTTTTACAAATGAGTTCTCTGTATTCAGGACTGATTCACTGCTCCTAGCAACATCAGGTCTTTGTTAATAGATCCTTATCAAAAGAAGTCAGTAGAATACATCATTGGATGAGGGTTTTTTATTATTTTATTTTCCTTAAAGGATTATCTTTCTTGCCTCTGCTAATTAACAAACATCAATAAATCTATTCTTTTCTTTGGATCTCTACATACATATGATATATATCTTACCTAACATACTGCTTGTTTCATTAATTGGATTTCTTCGTTTCTTTTTTTTTCATGGCAGCATATTTTGCCCAATACTTTATGCCTAATTCATAATGCAATCTCTTTCTCTGGGACTCATTGCAGACATTGGAGATGAATTAGGAATTTTAATTGGCATTTGATGGGAAGTGGGGGGAGATCTGTAGATGTGGTTACCAGATAAGAAAGTTCTCTGTCTTATCTACTCATTTGTACATATTTAAACAAGTCCTGTCTAATTCTTCATTCAATAGTAGATCTTTGGAGAAGGATTTTCTCTTTGAAATGAATGTTTAGAATAGAAAGTATCAGGGGTGCTTCATAAATTGCTGCACATCTATTTAATGCACAGAACTGTGCATTAAGCATCTATATAGAGACAATGCTTCTATCCATCCATCCTATCCATCCATCAGGAATATATGTATAGCATGCATTCACAAACCTTTGTTAAATTAATCTCAAAATAATTCTTGTTTATATGCAAGAATGCAAATGTCAAAAAGCTACATACAAAAATGAATATATTCGGAATGCTGCTTACATAAAGACAGATGTAGGGTTTTTTTTCTTAAAGAAATCACATAATTTAGACTTTTATCAAAATGGACTAACAGTGGTGGACTGAATATTAAACAACTTTGCATTCTTAATTCTTAGGCTATCAAAAAATATAATAGAGATATTCTCTAGACATTCCCATATATATCTCTTTGGGGAATGCATAAAGGATAAATCTAAATCTGTTCATTAGAATGTAACAGAATATTCCACTATATAAAGGTCTCCCCTATTTAAAGGTTTTCCCTGTGCAGTGGGTCTGACTCTAGGTGCTCATGTCCATTTTTTTTAGCAGAGAGAACCCGCATTGTCCGAAGACTCTTCCAGGGTCATGTGACCAGCATGCCTATATGCCAAGGTGCATATTGCTATTACTTTCCCACCAACGTGGTACCTATTTATTTATTCGCATTTGCATGCTTTCAAACTGCTAGATTGGCAGGACTTGGGGCAAGTAACATGAGCTCACAGCATCATGCAGCACTGGGATCTTGAAACCAAGCTGTCAGCTTTCCGGCTGACAAGTTCAGCTCCTTTAACCACTGAGCCATCTCACCCCCAACCCCACTATATATAGCAACTTGTTAAAGAAAATGCAGTATACAGATAAGGGTGGGAAGAAGGAATAGAACTCTTTGCTGCTAAGTCATTTCCTCCATATGCTCGTCAAATGCATGAAAACATGAGGCATGTAAACTTGACTCCATTCTTCTCTGGGGTATCGTCTGTATATAACACATATTATTAGCATATTTGATGCATTATATTTATTTTGGGTATTGTCATTCTGAGAGAGAGAAGGAAACTGGAAGAAAATAACAGCACAGCAAAAATGGTTGGAAAAAAAGGCTTTATTTATTTATTTATTTATTTATTTATTTATTTATTTATTTATTTATTTATTTATTTATTAGATTTATACCTCGC
>JANHGC010000051.1:18283-34216 GCA_027560395.1 Boaedon fuliginosus | reverse complement strand
ACAGTATTTGCCAATTCTCTGAACCAATCAAAATTATTGCTACTGATTCTCCCGAACCTGTCAGAACTGGCTGAATACCATCTCTGATTACGTGACAGTAAGACATTTATTTCATATCTTCCTGGAATTGTGTATTGGCATGTATTGAAAAAGTAATCCATGGCAAATAGAGCCAACTTAAAAGCAGATCAAACAAGTCCTTGACTTCTTTACTAAAGCAGAACATTTAGGAATTGTTTCAAATAATTGATTTGAAAGCTAATTTATGCTGGCTGATAAATACAATGACATTCTTTTAAAGACCTCTGTGTCCTATGGGGAAAACATGGCTTCCTGGTTGTTAACATTAACTGACACCAGTGATTGAGTTAGTATGGCAGGTTGTGGGGTGGTATTATTACATTGCCAATAGGACATGACAGTTTTCTGTCTTGGATTTTCACAGCTGTAAAAGAAAAATCTTGCATGAAACCTTGTATGAAGGTTTCAATAGGTCAGTACACACTTTGAATGTATTATTTATTGCAAAAATCCAGAGAGAAATAAATTATACATAATAGGTCAATGTTTTCCCTCTTATTGAGGGTTTCTTATTGAGTTATTAATCCTTTTAAACAAGGCAAAAAACCTTGTAATCTTAAGGAAAATCAGTTGTACTTTATATTGATGGAAATAATTTCCTAATGTCCTATTTCTCTTCTGTTGTTAAATGGATTTCATTATACATTAGAATGTTGGTTGGCAGAACCAGCATTGTTAATGCATTAAGTTATTCATATATGGAAATAAACCTGGTATAAATATTTTTCATCAGCTATAGATTTTTCTTTGTGGTGTGATTAAACAATGCAGTCAGAGAATTAGTTGCATTCTAACCACCGTGCCACCATTTGTTGTTCTGTTGCTAAGTTGTGTCTGACTCTTCATTGCTAAATTGTGTCTGACTCTTCTTGAACTCCTCCTATCCTTCTTTGTCTCTCAGAGTTTGCCCAAATTCATATTCATTGCTTTGATGACACTATCTAAGCATCTCATCTTCTGCTCTCTTCTTGTTCTTTTGTCTTCAATCTTTCTCAACTTCTGAATCTTTTCCAAGAAGTCATGTCTTCTCATTTAGTGGCTAAAATATTTGATCTTCAGCTTCAGTATCTGCTATTCTGAAGAAGAGTTAGGGTTAATTTCCTTTAGGAATGGCTCATTTGTTCTCCTTGCTGTCCAATAGACTAACCATACTTTTCATTAAAAGGTGTCTTCCCTTGCACATATTTACTGCAAGTACAGTAGAACCTCAGGTGATGACCATAATCTGTACCAAGAATTCAGTCATCACCCAATTTGGTTGTCACCGGAACTGCATGTGGATTAAAAAATTGGTGTGGCATGGAAGGGGAAATCAGTGTAGAAGGGCCAATTGCTACAGTTGTGTTTGGTTGCCACCTGAGCACCCATTTGCAGCCAGAGCAGGGGTGGGTTTCAGCTGGATTGTGCTGGTTCAGGCGAACTGAAAGTTAACTTGACATCTGCCAAACCGGTATTTAGAATGACTGGATGGCCCAGCCCACCATGCCCCTCCCCTCCCTGGAGTCTCCACACAGATTCTAGGTAAGTGTAGGGTGTGTGCAGAGGCTCTTGGAAGCCCCTGGAGCCTGGGGAGGGTGAAAACTCCAAGAAGTCGCAAAAGGCCCAAAACAGATCTATTTTTGGCCTCGCGGGGCGGGGGGGGGGCTGCGGAAGCCAGGGCAGGCCATTATCATCTTCCCCAGGCTTAGGGAAGCCCCTGGAACCTGGTGAAAGCAAAAACTGGGCTCCCAGAAGTCACAGAAAGGCAGAAATGGGCCCATTTCTGGCCTCCAAGGGGCAGGGAGGCTGATTTTGCCCTCCCCAGTCTCCAGGGAAGCCCATAGAGCCTGGGGAGGGAAAAAATGCCACCACCATGCCATGGTGCAGGAGGCTAACTAGGCCATGGTCATGCCCACTGGGCAGAGAACTGGTGACTGGAATTTTTGAAACCCACCCCTGGACCAGAGGTAAAAAAAATTGGTCATCACCCAATTTGGTCATGAATGGAAGCATTTGTGACCAGAGGTTCTATTTTCAACAACTATAGTTTCCATTTCTGAAATGTTCTGAGTCAACACTGCTGATTAAAAAAAAAAAAAAAAACTTAAAGCTCGGAACTGTTCAAAATATGACAAAAGATTAAGTGACTAAGTCAGAAAAAAGAGAGACATACAAACACAACTAGTGTGAAACTATTACAAAAGTGTTCATATTGGACACTGATGTCTGATGGACTGAAATTTAGTTTCCAAAGTTCTCCTTTAATCATTTATTTGACCAATGTTTAAACCATCTTGATCCCTACAGTGATTGTAGGTAATGCACAAACAATTTGATTAATACAATTTAAAGCAACAGGAAGAGTGAAGAACAGAAATAACAGAATCATGGTCTCCTGTCTAGGGTCAAGACAATCATTACATAACCTGTATATGCTGATCAATAATAATCAGCTCAATATCCAAATTGAAGTTACAAACCATCCTGTACAGTGTGGCAGTATAGCCAAATGAATTTCAACGAAACTCCCTCTGCATTTACTTATTTTCCATATAAGATGCCTAGAAATTGGCTAAAGTTTCATTCAATTCTCCTAGCGATCATTGAGAATATCTGGTATGAGAGCAATGTCACTGACATTGAAATAAGGACAACTGTTAGTTTTAGTCTTATTTAATATCTTCATTAATGGTCTAGAGGATAGAAGTAAAGAGAGCATTAATTAATTTAATTAACAGATTATGCAAAGTTGGAAGGTGCTGCAAATGCTAGAGAGAAATGGAGAGAACTGAAAAAATGCCACCAGGGATTAACTAATTGGGAAGTAACTCAAACCATAGGATGGGCGGGGGGTTGGAATTAAGATGTCAAAAATCTGAGAATATGATTACAACACAGTGTTTCTAAGATCAGTGAGCTCATACCCATTGCGGGAACGATGTTGTGCTATATACCAATATCTAAGGCTATTTATCATACAGAAATGATGCTGATGATGAAAGAGAAAATTAAAATACAGTAATTGATACGAAGTTCACAATACTTTTATTCTTATTATTCCATGTCTTAATGACGAAGAATTAAAAATTGTTTCAAAGCAGGGAAAATGAGATGATCTGAGTGACATCTGGTAGAATACTATTGATCAATATACAGAAATGGGAGTTATGGTCAATGGTGCTTCTACTGAAACGAGGGGAAAGAAATAGAGAATAAATTTAGCTGCTTCCCATAGCAATCCAGCTTTTTTTTTGGTTCTGTTTTGAAATCCCCCGGTTCCTCAAAACACTGTTTGGCAAACCTAAGAATACCTTGTTCCAGAAGAAGATTGCCACTTACAAATTTGTGCATCTTGTCAAAGATTTAATCCGCCTAAAGCAGTAAACATTTTCTGATTTTATTTAAGCAACATGTTTTGCTAAAATAATAATAAATAATAAATGCAAGGATCTGCAAACAGAGGTACAATGACTAGCAAAAGAAAACAAAGATAGTACCAATAGGTGCCTTAGTTGCAATCCAAAATTTCTGAAGCGCCACTTGAATGCCATTGGCATTGGCATTGGCAAAAGCACTGTCAGTCAGTTGCAAAAATATCATATTGGTACATAACTGGTGAAAACCAACTCTGAAGGGTCCCACAGTTTTCATCTAATTAAAAGTGAAAGCTCCCTCCTCCACACAATTCCAAACAATCAGTCATGTGGCCCAATCAAGGCAACGTCCCCTGGTCGGGTGACATCAGTCGTCCTTCCTCTGGCCAGATGTGAGAACATCCTTAGTTCCCAAGAGAAAGTATTTTGTTTTGACTAACAGCCCCAACTCTCTCTAATCCGCCCTCCCTATCCCTCAGTTCCAGTATGGCAGAACTGAAGCTCCATGATGGCTTCAGCCAGGCCAGCTTCAGTGTTGACATAGAGTGTTGGGAAATGACTTACCCAGAAAAAGGGAAATTTTAAAGTAAAAATGAGCTTAATTTCCTTATAGGAATCACTTTTGAAGCCCAAAGATTATTTCCTTAAATCTAGGATGTTTAACTCATTTCAGGTGGCAAAATTGTGCATATGTAAAACTCATTTAGGGTATATACTCAACTGTATGCCAAGAATGTTAGGTGTCAGAATACACCCAGAAAATTTGGCTTGGTTTATTCATGGGTAGACTTATCTACAGGTAGCATATTTGAAATGTATGCCTATATCCCCTATATGCTTATGTATAAGCCCATCTGCGATATAAGCCAACTCTTGAAGTTTCGAAGTTCTGTCTCTTTTTTAAATGGGGAGGCAGTTTCCATCATGCAATTGCGGCTGCCATCTTAATTTTACCCCTTGGGTGCCCTTGTTTATAGTCTCCCAGTGCCCGTCAAGAAATTCCTCTTCGTTTCATGGAACTGGGCATGTGGGGAAGGTGATAATTAGCTTTTCTTAAAGGAACTAGGTTTTCTCTCTCTTTCTGCATCAGCCAAAGATTAAAGGATTAATGATCCTATGTCCCTTTATATCAAGGAGTCATCACTTTTCCACTGGCTAATGTACAAAAGCAAATAATTGTTTTTATCTTACTGCAGACACAACAGCAATCAATTGCTCTATATTAAAAGAGAGTTAGGGTAGGAAGGTACAAAGGAGAGGAGGCCCAGAGTAATCCATCAAGATAGTAATGCAGTAAAACAACTGCAGTATATAGTAATCATGAAAGGGCTACTGCTCCCTTTTTATCACTGTTCTGCTTTGCTTGCTCCCAACTACTCTACGGATTGCTGAGGTATAGGCCACCTGCTGAGCTGTTGGACTTCCTGAGTGCTGCTTATTATGCCAATGATTCCAGAGGAGAATAAATGCAAGGCAAGGAGCACAGCAGGAATGGCAAAGGACCACCACTGAAAGGATTTAAAACATAAAAATAATATTCCGCTGACTCCTGCGGAGAGTTGAGGGATGTATCAGTTCCAGTATGCTGACTAACCTGTCAGAAATAATAAACTGCCCACAAAAGCACTTGGTGCACAGAGAGGAATTATTCTACTCCTCCAGATAGCATTTATGAAAAAAAGAACCAGCTATTTATTGAGGACAGAGCGAGTCATACAAGTGCACTAAGAATTCATGCTTGCCAATGTTTTTCATTCTTAGTAGAGTATGTGCAGATTATTGCATATGCATATATTCCACTTTTCTCCAGTGTCGCTGCCTTCATTAATTCAGGTTCTGAATTTCAGCAGCATGTTTGTCATAGAAATATTTCATTTTGATAATTAATAGCAAATGTATACAGTACACCAGCGGCCCCCAATCTCTTGGGACAGCTTCTGTGGAGAGAAGTTTTTCCACAGACTGGTGGGGGTACGTGGTTTCACGTGCTGCCTGCATCCCGGGGATGGGTGTTTGTGTGGCCCAGTTGCTGGCATACCGTGAACCAGTGCTGGCCCACCGTCCGGGGATTAGGAATCCCTGCAGGACACAACAATGTGAAACCACGGTTACCAATTCCTTCACAGGTGTTGGCCTTCGTATTCATTGAATCCTTTTCAAGAACTTAGAATATTGTGATATATTAGCATAGTATGCGTATGGATCCAAGTAATGTGGCTTTTTGCAACTCACATGTGGAAATTTAGTCCAAGTGCAGCTTTTCTGATTGATAATAGCATGCTATAATGGCCTGATTTTTTTCAACACAGTGAACCTTTGTTTTGTCTGTAGTTGTTCCTTCAGTAATTCTACAGGGATGGGAAACCAGAGCTCCTGAGTCCTGTTGCCCATTTGTCAATCAATAGATGTCTGAGAACTCTAATATCTGACATTGTCCTTGTTGCACTCAGGGACAAATGGTCTGCTGTAGGATTCTTTTTCTGTTTTCCCACTGTAAATGGATTGCTGACTGGAGAAATCTGATGATTGAAGTCCACACATTTTAAAATGGCTGTCATTAGGAAACACTGCTCCTGATGTGTTCACCTTTCACTTCCAAATAATAAAGTGGTCAGTAAGATGCTTGTACACAGTGGTTTTCATTTCTTTTAGCAAATATTCCAAATTTTCACTCCTTTCAGTCAGCCATAACCTACATGTGGTGATTTTGCAATATTTTTTTCTCTCGTTTTCATTTTTACAGAATTATTTCATTTGCCTCCATTCTCATCTGAATCTTGTCTGGTTTTGTCATTCCACCAAACATCCTTTCTCATACATCTGACTAGAGTTTCTGTGTACGCTTCTGTAGCATTTTATGTCATAATTCTTTTCATTCTATTCCAAGTAATTTCCTCATTCTGTGGTCTTATGTCATTTTTTTCTTATGTCATTTTCGATTTGTAGATAAATCTTTCTTCTAATATTTTTTCAAGACAGGACTTAAACTTCCTCTTTGTGGAATCAGTCTATTTATACTCCTGTTCTTTTTTCATTTCTTTCCTAATATTTCATGTCTATTTTTTTCCTAAGAACAAACTTCATCCTATCAAATAATGGCCTATTCCATGATCAAAAATTCTTATCAATCTTGTATCCTTTATGAATTTCATTACTTTTTATTTCAAATAATGACATAATCAGTAATGTTTTCCTGTTTATTCCATTTCCATTTGTAAACATTAATAGACTTAGACTTAAACCGTGTATAAGAAATAGAGACCATTTTTTCCCAAAATGGTCAAATCAGCATTCTTGTTTCTTCTTGAGTTCCTTAATGGTCCAGTCACTTGCCCTGTACTCTCTTATTTCATTACTACCTATACATTCATGTCATCTAACAGAATGATTATTTCCCTTGCATTCCATTCATTCAGAATACTGCAGTTTACCTCCAATTTTTTCTATGGTTCATCACCATCCACTGAACTGAACATCTCACTAATCTATGAATTCCTAATTTCTTACATATCCAGAACAATCTTGATGGCAACAGTTCATACATTCGGGCACAAATAAGAGCCATGGTGGCACAGTTGTTAGAAGGCAGGCTAAATCTGCTGAGTGCTGATTGCTAGCAGTTCAGCAGTTCGAGTCTCACCGGCTCAAGATTGATTCAGCCTTCTGTCCTTCCAAGGTCAGTAAAATGAGGCCTGGGATTGTTGGGAGCAATATTCTGACTCTGTAAACTGCTTAGAGAAGGCTGTGAAGCACTGTGAAGCAGTACCATAAGTCTAAATGCTATTGCTATTGCTATAAATGTTAGCCCTCTCACTCATAAATACAATGTACTATCGCTTTCTTGTCTGTGGAGATTCTCAGTCATCCAGGTCATAGTAGTCCCAAAGGTGCTTTTTCAAGAAGCAACTGAACTTGCATGAGACTTCACTCTCTTGCTTTAAGGCATCAACTCCATTTCACCAGTCAGAACTATTTCATTCTTCCATTTGGTATTTTTCACAAAAACAAAACTGACTTCCTTCATTTCATTTCAATTCCGTTCTGTGTTCAGTCCAGTTCAATTCTAGTTCATAGCCTTTCCCATTTACATTTCTCACATTTCAAATCCCTATCTTCTTCATCCTGTGGTTATTACCAGTTGAGTCCACAGCTAGATTACTTATTTCTATGGCCTCATGATTTTCCAATGTTTTTAGTAACAGCAATAGTACTTAGACTTCTATACAACTTCATAGTGCTTTATAGCCCTCTCTAAGCACTTTACAGAGTCACCATATTGCCCTCAACAATCTGGGTCCTTATTTTACCAACCTCAGAAGGATGGAAGGCTGAGTCAACCTTGGGTCGATCAAAATTGAATTCCTGGCAGTCAACAGAATTAGCTTGCAATACTGCATTCTAACCACTGTGCTGCCACCATTCTTACAGGGAAAATATAGAGAACGTGAAAAAATAAAGAGAATGTGTATACTAAGTTACCAGACTTTGTAATTATTATGTCAATTGCAATGTTTCCTGCTCTTACTAAATGTGTTAGAGCACATTTTCCCATATGCCACAAGCACAGCAGTCCAAATTTTACCCCAGGCATTCTCACATTGTTGCATACAAATCAGGATAACTGATCTGGAGAATATCTTACAAGCCAACATATTGTTCTCTACTTCTCCCCAATTAGAAGGGGCATGCAGTATACCAAGACATTTACTCAAAATACTTTTTTCAACAAATTAGCTATAAACTTCTAGAATGCAGTTGTACATGGCACTGATTTCAACATATCTGTGGCGTTTGTTTTTAAAGCAGAAAACTATTTTCCCACTGTCTTAATATTTAGAAAAGCATATTTATTAAACATTCTAATTTCTATGTATGCTTCATATAAAAATATGTTTACTTAAAAGGAAAGGCAGATGTCAGTTTTTCCCTGCGGATATTAAACATCTGTGTAAAGAATATGGAATAAAACCAGAGAATACATATGATCTGATAATGAGCAGCTAAAAGGGAATTTAAAAAACCAAGGGAAGTAGAAATAATGACAAATCTAGCAGTCTTGTTCTTGTAACCTGTAGTAGCATTCAATACTCCACTGGCATAGAACAGATGCTCATGTTATTTATTTGCAATTTTCTTGTCACCATTATTGAGGATGACCTGAGTTTACATAAACCATTACTGAAATGTATTCATTGGAAGTGCTTCTTAAAAACCCTGCATATGGTTGTATTTTCACCCGTGGTGTTTTCTGCATACATTTCTATATATAGAACAACATTATTCTTATGTAAATGGTTATAGATAGGCTTATAGATGGAACTAGCTGCTTGGGTCCTGAAGCTTCAGAATTTCTGATACTGGCAACTGATATGACAACTATCTTTGATTGTTTGAATGATAATAAGTCAGACTCATAACTTTCAGAAGAACTGGGTTTGGTACCAATAGAAAAGGCATGCTGCACAGCTCATCAGTCAAGGAATTCCAGCTGGGATGAGGGGCTCCAGGAGGAGAGATGGTCCCTCGGCTCCTTTTCTGCCATTGTGCCTCCTGAGATGAGATCTGCACCCACCGTGCAGATCTGCACCCACACACAATTAGCCTGGGGGCCCAATGTGGGCTCATCATAAACAGCCATGGTGGTACAGTGGTTAGAATGTAATACTGCAGGGTAATTCTTCTGCTGACTACTGACTGCCAGCAGTTTGGCAATTTGATTCTCACCAACTTAAGGTTGAGAGTAAGCCTTCCATCCTTCCATGGTTGGTAAAATGAGGCCCCAGATTGTTGGGACAATATGCCAACTCTAAACTGTTTAGACAGGGCTGTAAAACATTATGAAGTTGTATATAAGTCTAAGTGCTATTGCTATTGCTGTTTGCTGCCCATCTTTTATCCAACGACTCTAATGGGTTACATCATAAGATTAAAAAAACTATTAAAATCATCAATTATGAAAAGCACTGCAGATAAAATCATTAACTTAAAATTGCAAAGGAGGGAGCTGGTCACACAGCAGTGAGGGAAGTGGTATTAAGTTTTAACAAGTCAATTGCCTCCAGAATGAAGATCCCCCATTGGGCCTCCAAGCCATCTGGAATTCCTTAAGGATCTTATGAAAAGTCAAGAGGATGGGAACCAATCTCATCTCAGGAGGTAGGATGTTCCAGTGGGCAGAAGCCACAGCAGAGAAGGGTCTTCTTCTGCATCCCTCCAGCCAAAATTCCTTGGCTGACATGATCTGCAATATGCATCCTCTACCAGAGCCTACTTATGAGAAGGGATTCTCTCTAATGCTTGATTAGTCTGAACATTCTGTTGTTGTTTATAATTTCTGATCAATTAGAGTAGGAATTATGTCTGATAACATGCTTCTGTCAGCCACAATATGTAGACCAAACCAGGAAATAAATTTCATAGAAGTCTAAATCTACATTTATTCAGACTGGATATATTAAATCTTGCAAGTCTGATTGTACTGTACCTCTTCCTCTTTACTGAATTAGGAAGGCTTCTTCCCGAGTTCCTTCTGAATGTTATCTCTTTCTTTTGGACTTAAAAGAAATGGTTCAACCCTTTAGCCTAGATAACATTTCCTACACATTTCCTACACATTTCTTATTTTTTTACAATCTCAGGTTCTGCTGTTGTATCTATAGTGCTGGAACTTGCTTGGACTCTGTCTTGGTTTCCTGGTTCTTTTTATATGGTCACTCATGATTGACCCTTTTTATTTTCTCACCAGATGTGGAACATTTATAGAATTACAGAATAAGGAGCAGGGGGTCATTGGTTTAATTCATTGCTTAATATAGGATATCTAGTGGTAGAATATTACAAGAAATGGTTATCTAATTTCACCTTTGATGAGGGAAAGGACAGTGCCTCTCTAAGAAATGGGTTCTGTTTTTGAATTACTCCACCAAGTGAATTTAGCTTTTTGAGATGTTGCCACCTAGTTCAGCACAGTTAAGTATAGTTGAAAGCTAATGTTTAGTGACCTTTCCTCTTCTACCACCATTAGTTTTTATGAACCAGTAGAGTTGTGGGGAAATTTCTTTTTGCGTAACCATTTTTAAAACTTAATGAGATTTTACTAATGGCCCTTTCATGTGAGAATTTGTTCACTCAGCTCATAACCTTTGATTGTAGAAGTAAAACAATTGATTCCTAGGTACTGTATTTCATGTTGAAAGAGGAAATGGCATGCATCAGTCAAAATGTCTCCTACTGTAGTGTACTATTAATTATGATTGCATTTTATGTGTTCACGCGTGGTTTATTTTATTCCTGCATATTTCAAAGAAGAAACTAGTTCCTTATTTGCAGGTTGTCTAGTTTTATCAATTCAGAAGTATTTTACTTCTGTTGATTAACTCCATGCCATGTTATGATGGAATATGTGAGCCTGGTAGCAAGGGAAATATCTCAGTTATGAAAATTTCCATTTGACCACTCAATCCATTTTTAATACCAAATAATCATTATTTCTGTATAAATCACACATAAAACACTAGTGAGTTGTATGGCTGTTGATAACAATTTACTGTTTTTCACCATTCCTGAGTGAATGAGTGAATTAGATTTCCTCCCCTCTTTTTGATCTTCGTGATCTTTTGGAAGATATATCGCAAAAGATGTTGATATACTAATAAGTGATTGAACTTCAGCTCTTCTGTAAACACCTGGGTCTAGTGAAAGCCAGCAAGTATGGAAATTGTTGACTAAACTGCACACAGGTGCAAAATATCCAGGGCACTCTGAACAAATAGGGTTATCCTATGGCTTCTGCCCTTTGCAATTGTGGTGACATGCAGATGACCACACATCTGTATACCTGCCCTTTGTGTCCTGATCAGTGTACACTTGTGGCTCTCGTGGCAGCCCAAAAGAATGCAATTAATTTTGCTAGTTCTAATATGTTATCAGATATTGACCTAAACATCCATGAAAAAACAAAGGGTGTTTTTCCTAATTTGCCTTTGTAGTGTAAGTGCAACAAAAATGGAAGCCCTGTAAGAACTTAGAAAGCCAGAGAACATTAAGAAGGGAAGACTGAGTGAAAATATGAAGCAACTATTACACCGAAATATAACATTATTTGCCATCTTTGACTAAGATCACAACACATGAACAAATTGTTTTTCTTAACAGACAATATATTACTGCTGAATGTTAAGAATGAAATCTTAACAAAAATTCAATAATGAACCAAGGAAGGTAGCTGATTCCCCTTTGTTTGAAAAGAAGTGAAAAGAATGGAAAGCTACCTATTGAGATGCTTTAAATTGAAGTTCTTGGAAGGCAGAAGTGGATAATTTCCTTGCATCATCTTTTAAGTTTTTCAGAAGCTACAGCTGGTTTTCGATAATTTGATCCCGCATCAGCTTGTTTTTCTTATAATCATACTAGTTTACATGATATGTTGATAGATAATTATTTCTATCAGATTCAGATAAGATTCAGATTCATTATTATTGTCTCAGGCACAGGTCAATATTAAGCTCTAAACTGTGAGCTACGTTTTATTTATTTAAATTTAAAAAAAGATCTCAGCAATATATTGTGGTTGTTGCAATTCCAATATTAAATATTTGATTTTAGAACAAAAATAATCGTGTTAGTGCATTATGGTATTAATGTTTTCGGTCTGCTTTTCATATATGCTTGGTGTTCTATCATATATTGCAATTTTTGCTTACCCACTGACTGATTCAGTTGCTGAATGAATTTGATCTCATCTAAAAAAAATCAGAATTAATATTTATAAGAATTCAATCCAATTTGCTGAAGGACAAACAGGCTTGTAGTACTAGAGCAATCCATCCAAGTATTTCCAAGTAAATTAACTATAAATCTGTCACTTCACTCAAAATATGAACAAGGTTTTTTAAAATCACAGTATATTGAAAGAGTCATGATGGCCTCTTTTATACACAATATTAATCAATAATGAGTTGGTTCGCACATTATATAAAGGCACAAATACAGAAAACACAAGATGGGTAATGTTATTTACAACTAGACCACTATCTTCTTCTGACTAGTTCTACCTTTGTCCAAAGGTGAAAAATGTGACTTTTTCAAAAGACAACTAGATTATCCTTGTTTTTCCTTGAAAACGTTTTGTTTCTCATCCAAGAGGCTTATTCAGTCCTGAGTGAATGGGTGGGGATTGGAAGGATTGTTCTATGCTTGTTTACATCAATGTCCTTCATACTTTAGGGAAAAACCTCTTCAGTTTTGTTTATAACCAAAGCTAGCTCTTTAGTTCATTTGTGTAAGATAATAGCTGTTCATCAAGAGAAGCTTGAATGAAGGTGTCTGGAAGTTGAATCATGGCAACTAGACTTCTTTTCTTGTTGGTTTTAAACATTTCACTGCTAATTCAAGCAGTTCTTTAGCTTGAGCAATTTGGCTAAGGGGAGCCCATACATGTCCCCCAGGGAGGTTTCATTTCTCACATCATTGGGATAGACAGGGTCAGGTAAATAGTAATAGCAATAGCACTTAAATTTATATACCAATTTACAATGCTTTACGGCCCTCTCTAAGCAGGTTACAGTGTCAGCATATTGCCCCCAACAATCTTGATCCTCATTTTATCTATCCCAGAAGGATAGAAGGTATAGTCAACCTTGAGCCTGGTGAGATTTGAACTGCCAAATTGCAGTCAGCTGGCAGTTAGCGCAAGTAGCCTGCAGTACTGCACTCTGACCACTGTGCCACCACAGCTCAAGTAGGTAGAGAATCGTTGGGATGTAAATGTTCCAGCTCCTAAATCCTTCACCCTAGGTGGGTTGTTAAGTGTGGCCACCCTGGTGAATCTGTGAAGTGGTTTCAATCTTCCTGAGGATTGATAAAAGAGTAGCATTTAAAAAATGGAGGATTGGTTGTGTTTCTCTCTCAAATCATCTATCTTCCACCTTTAAAATGTGAACATTATTTTTTTTATTTATTTATTACATTTTTATGCCACTCAAGTCCTGAAGAACTCTGGGCAGCTTACAACATGGATAGCAATAGCACTCAGATTTTGTATACTGCTTATCAGAGCTTTACAACACTGGCCAAGCAGTTACAGAGTCAACTTATTGCCCCAAAACAATCTGGATCCTCATTTCACTGACCTTAGAAAGCATGGAAGGCTGAGTCAACCTTGAGCCTGGGGATATGATCTGATAACCTGCTGAACAAGTCAGCAGAGACTGCAGTGCTGCATTTAACCACTGTGCCACCAAGGTCCTCTTTGAAGTGAAGATTAAGAAGCTGCTGATTCTGGTCCTGTGGTATTGCTTCTCCTGTGCTGGGCCGTCCTCTTTTGTAAAGGTAGCTTGGTTTTTCCAATGTACAGCTCTGAATTTTCCCCACTTCACTGGACTGTACATAGCAATAACACTTAAACCTATACTGTATACCACTTCACAGTATTTTACAGCTCTCTCTAAGTGGTTTACAGAGGCAGCATAATGCTCCCATTTTACCAACCTTGGAAGGATGGAAGGCTGAGTCAACCTTCAGCTGGTGAGATCCAAACTGCCCAACTTCTGGCACCCAGTGATCAGCAGTAGCAGCCTGCATTCTAACCAATGTGTCACCATGGCTCTTTCATAGTACATTCTTCTTCTTATGTTTTGGTGTCTTTTCCATAGGGTGGACAAACTTCTGTCTCAGTGTGTTGGTGGGTTTGAAGAACACAGGTATGTAGTGTTTTCCTAAATATTATATGGTCCTCCTGACAAACTTGCTAAGACTGAAGAAACTATTTATATAAGCAGTGGGACATTTTAAACAAACAAGAAAAAAGAAGTCCAGTTGGCATGACTCAACGTCCAGATAATTCCCTGGATAAATGGCAATCTTCATTGACATCTTAAAGTAAGATATTGTCATAGTCCTTCAGGGAAGTCATATAATATTTATGATCTCTTACCATATTGAATAAAGTAAACTGAATTAACAAATAGGCATGAGTAAATTGTAAGGTGATGGAGAATCTATTTATTTATTCCTGTTACTGTTTTTTCCTTTTGCATTTTTATTGAAGGTCTCTGACTTCAGGATGTATTCTATAAATTGCCAGTTGTTATTATCCTGTTGCCTGAATTTCTTTTATAATTTTATGATAGAGTTGAAAGCAAGATATTTGATTGGTGTTTTGATTTAAACTGTTTCCATTATTTTAGATCATATTTGTATAACCTCAAGTTGCTAGACTGGCATATTTTAGAGCTTTAGAAAAATGGATGTATGTGTCTATTAAAAAGTCTTATATGTTTCCTTTCAATTTACCTAGATTAAACAAAGCTGACACTTTTAGAACAAAATAAACAACATTAAAACAAAGATTATTATATAAATTTCCTTAATTTCAATTTACATAAGGATTGGCATCAAGTTATTGGGAAAAAATTTGAGGCATAGAAGATCAACCTTTATTGAGGGCAATTGAGAATAGAAAGATTGGAAAAAAGAGAAAATGTTTTAAATACCAATTGCTCTTCTTTCTTTTTTTTTTTACTCAGGAAAGAGAAACCTGATCATTAAGGGATTTGAATTAATAATATTCTGTCTGTCTGAGAACTGTGAAAGCATATTAGAATGTAAGACGTGATATGTTATTTTAAAAGATAGCTCATTTTTGTCTTTTGTCGGATCCAATCAAAAACCAGGTTCTATCCAGAAAACTTTTAAGAGTTATCAAGAAGTGGATAAAAAAGAAATGACATTTTTCAGGCATAAATTCTGAAAATACCCACTCCTTCACTGAAAATTGCACCTGATGCATAATCCACCAGTGTCAAATTTATTAGAGATCATCTATAAAGCAGATTCAACCTTCTCAAAATTTGCTAAATTACATTTCTTAAAAAACTAGATAGGTAAGCAATAATCATATAGTGTTGAATTAATGTAATGTCATTCTGATCTTTAAATGATTTAGAAACTGGCTAACTAAGGGACTGGAAGTCTTACAATTATAATTATATTAGTCAATAAATTCTGGTTTTGAAGACACTTTTCTCAGTCTCTTGCTTCTGATCTAAAATTGACCTCAATCTTCTCAGTTTTCCAATATTACTAATAATTTTTTAAAGTTGTTTAATGCTTATTTATTTATTTATTTATTTATTCGATTTATATCCCACCTCTCTTCACCCATCTGGGGAACTCGAGGCGGCAAAACAACATAATAAAATATTGACTTATACAGTAAAATCAAAAGTCATTCACTTACTCAATCATACACAAGGGGGGGGAGAAGGGGACAAGATGATCAGGGCCACGCTTCCCAGCAAAGCCAGGTCTTCAGTGCCTTGCAAAATCTAGGCAAGATAGAGGTGGTTCTAATCTCCGCGGGGAGCAAATTCCATAGGGACGGTGCCGCCACAGAGAAGGCCCTCGCCCATGGCCCTGCCAGACGACATTGCCTGGCTGACGGCACTCGGAGCAGGCCCTCCCTATGAGATCTAACTGGGCGCTGGGAGGCATACGGTAG